>JANJGN010001188.1:0-177588 GCA_026770705.1 Isurus oxyrinchus | reverse complement strand
CCTTCACTGGTGGCTGGGTGGTGGGGGGGGGGAGCAGGGTGTGGGTGGCGGGGGGCGCGGGTGGTGGGGTCACGGCTGGTGGGGGGGGGGGAGCGGGGTGTGGGTGGTGGGGAGGTGAGGGTGGTTGGGGGGGGGCGGCGGGTGATGGGGGGTGGGGGGGGCGTGGGTGGTGGGGGGCATGGGTGGTGGGGGCACGGGTGGTGGGGGGCAGCGGGTGGTGGGGAGGTGGGGGGTGGTGGGGGGGCGGCGGGTGGTGGGGGGCATGGGTGGTGGGGGCACAGGTGGTGGGAGGCAGCGGGTGGTGGGGAGGTGGGGGAGGTGGGGGTGGTGGGGGGGCGTGGTGGGTGCTGGGGAGATGGGGTTGCGGGTGGTGGTGGGCAAGGGCCGGGTATCGGGGGCGAGGGCCGGCTATTGGGGGGCGATGGTGTGGGTATTGGAGGCGAGGGCCGGGTATTGGGGGCGAGGGTGTGGGGTTGCAGTGGTAAGGAAGCTCGCGCCTGGGCACCAGGGTGATGGGGAAACTCAGCCGCGATGCCATTAGGGTCGAGCAGCCTGCAGGCCAGGCTCACTCCAGGAGTACTGGTCACAGGACCAGGATTCCTCTACATCCTCGTCCGAGCCAGAAGCCCGAGGGCCAACCAGGTTTAAATAGCTTCAGCCTTCCGGAAAACTGTTTACAGAGCCCCAAATAACTTCACCTTCAATAAAAGAAACACTGACAATCATCCCCAGATATTATGCTGAACCCTGTGTCAAAATGTCAGCTCAGCTCTGTGAATTTTGTTCAAATTCATGATGGTACAGTAGGTGCAAGGTAAAGGGAGCTTTACTCTGTATCTAACCCTGTGCTGTACCTGACCTGGGAGTGTTTGATGGGGACAGTGTAGAGGGAGCTTTACTCTGTATCTAACCCCGTGCTGTACCTGCCCTGGGAGTGTTTGATGGGGACAGTGTAGAGGGAGCTTTACTCTGTATGTAACCCCGTGCTGTACCTGTCCTGGGAGTGTTTGATGGGGACAGTGTAGAGGGAACTTTACTCTGTATCTAACACCGTGCTGTCCCTGTCCTGGGAATGTTTGATGGGGACAGTGTAGAGGGAACTTTACTCTGTATCTAACACCGTGCTGTCCCTGTCCTGGGAATGTTTGATGGGGACAGTGTAGAGGGAACTTTACTCTGTATCTAACACCGTGCTGTCCCTGTCCTGGGAATGTTTGATGGGGACAGTGTAGAGGGAGCTTTACTCTGTATCTAACCCCGTGCTGCACCTGTCCTGGGAGTGTTTAATGGGGACAGTGTAGAGGGAGATTTATTCTTAATCCCAGTTTTTGTGTAATAATTTTATTCCCTCAATGCCCAGGTTAATGTGAACTGCCTTCTCACTGCATCCATTTGTAAAACTATAACGTGGGATACAAAACATCATCTCCCCACAAAACATCACTTACTAAACTTCAGAATGAGTGAATTGATTGCAAAGTGCACTGGGGAACTCCTGAGCATGTGAAGGACGCTATGCAAATGCAGCCCGTCATTGCTGGTGAGGCCCCAGGCTCTAGGCCCGGTGTCTCGTCGTGTTGTTACTCCAGCATGCCTGGTTTAGGATGGGGAAAATGCCATTATGGTCCCTGCTTCTGACTGGGAGCCCGTGCGTCTTGCTGGGAATTAGCTGGGTGAGTTTGTGAACACCAGGGCCAACTCTGACTGGCTGGACTGGGATAGCCGGTGGGGACTGAGGCGAGGCTGGACTGGGATAGCCAGTGGGGACTGAGGTGAGGCTAGACTCACCAGCTGGACTGGGTAGCCAGTGGGGACAGAGGCGAGGCTGGACTGGGATAGCCAGTGGGGACTGAGGTGAGGCTGGACTGGGATAGCCAGTGGGGACTGAGGCGAGGCTGGACTGGGATAGCCAGTGGGGGCTACAGAGGTGAGGCTGGACTGAGATAGCCAGTGGGGACTGAGACGTAGGCTGGACTGGGATAGCCAGTGGGGACTGAGGAGAGGCTGGACTGGGATAGCCAGTGGTGACTGAGACGTAGGCTGGACTGGGATAGCCAGTGGGGACTGAGGACAGGCTGGACTGGGATAGCCAGTAGGGACTGAGGCGAGGCTGGACTGGGATAGCCAGTGGGGACTGAGACGTAGGCTGGACTGGGATAGCCAGTGGGGACTGAGATGTAGGCTGGACTGGGATAACCAGTGGAGACTGAGACGTAGGCTGGACTGGGATAGCCAGTGGGGACTGAGGTGAGGTCCCAGAGGGCTTCCTAGTACCAACGAAGTTGTACCTCAGTGAAGGGTAAAACACCGCTTGAACTGAGATATACTCAGGCACCCATGCTCGACAGACACATGCACTCGACTGGTTAGGGATACCCAACAGGCAGGAAGCACAGAGGGTGCAAGGCCTGTCCTATCATTTAACTACAGTCCTCTGGGCATCATGTCACCTGGGCTCCTGTCTCTTCCCCCCGCCCCAGCCTCCGACCACCTTATTATCCCCAGCTTTTAACCCATCCCGTGTGACCCTGCCTCCACCTCTCCCACTCCCTGGAGGTTTCACGGAGGCCAGTTGCCGGAGGAAGAGAAACGCCGGGCGTGCTGCGGACCGGCTCACTGATCCCATAGCCAGGGCGTCGAAGGGTAGCAGCTCCTCGGAGGTGCGGGGCAAGACTGGGCCCTCCGGCGATGGGGAGGGAGCGGGGTGGGGAGGCGGGGTTGAGGGTGCATTCCCCGCCTTCACTTTTCCAGCTGCATGTGGGCTGGAATCGGCCCCCTCGTCCTCGTGGATTGGCTGGCCCCACCCCCACTTCGGGGTGCAGCTTCCAGCCGCGCCCACCCGAGGGGCCGGGCGGCACCTCCGACCACCCACCCGCCACCAGCGGACAACGCAGTAGCTCAGGGCAGGGCGAGGCCTGGCTCCGAGGCACAGGAGAAACCGCGAGGCACGCCTGCTGGGATCGATTCTCCCACCCGCACTCTTCCCTATTCAATGATATGTGGCCAGCCCCCTGATCAGCACCCCCAGGGTAGCGTTCACAGTTGGGAGAGCTATCCAGGGGGGCCGTATAACCCCCCCCCGCCCCCCTCCCCGGCCTATAAGACCACACGCTTCTCTCTTCGTTTTGGCCTGGTTGCCGGTATTGTTGTTGAGATTAACGCCCCCCCCCCCCACCCCCCGCCTGAACCTTGGAGGGGGGACTATATCAGCCAGTGTTCCCCGGTTTCCTGAACCCTGGCGGAGGATGACAGACTCTGGTGAGAGGCATATCCTGGCGGAAGAGCCAACTGCAGTCGGGGTGGGCACTCGGTCAGGTACGGGAGGGTAATGTGGAACTGCACTCCAGTGGAGCCTGGCACCTTGGGGAGGAAATGTGGGGTACACTGGATGCCAGTGCAAGGTGGCAGTGGGCACAGGATTTCCTGGTGTACGCTCTGATTGGGTTACGGCCCCAAATCAATCTCTCTTCCCCCCCCCCCCGCCCCCACAAAACGCCGCGCCCCGTCCCTTTCTAACTCAGAGCGTGGCACTCAGACGCTATTTTTTTTTCCCTTTTGCAGGGGTCAACATGTCTTACATGAACGCTGGGGTCGGAGGTCAGAAGGGGTCGACTCTGGCGGATCGTCAGCGCGAGTACCTGCTGGACATGATCCCACCCAGGCCCATCTCGCAGTCCGTCAGCACGCAGAAGTGAAGAGCTGCCCCCGTCGCATGCAGTGCCTGTACTGGTGCCTAGTTACTTAACCCATCGCTTTGGGGAGCCAACGCTCCGCCCCTCCCCCCCCACCCTCTCCCCTCCTCTCCCCTCCCCAATATTATTGTACTTTGTGTCTATTGCTAACTTTGTTGTCAGGATGGCGAGATGGGCTTCTCTGGCCCGCTTCAGCTCACACAAGGCCGCAAAGCAAGTGTCAGACTTCAGAAACGTGGAGGTGTGTGTGTGTACGTGTCTGCCTGTGAGTGTGAGTGTGTGTACGTGTCTGCCTGTGTCTGCGTGTGTGTGCGTGTCTGCGTGTGTGTGCATGTCTGCGTGTGTGTGTGTGTCTGCCTGTGTGTGTGCGTGTCTGCCTGTGTGCGTGCGCGTGTCTGCCTGTGCGTGCGCGTGTCTGCCTGTGAGTGTGCGTGCGCGTGTCTGCCTGTGACTCTGTGCGCGCGTGTCTGCCTGAGTGTGTGCGCCGTCTGCCTGTGAGTGTGTGCGCCGTCTGCCTGTGAATGTGTGCGCATCTGTCTGTGAGTGTGTGTGTGCGTGTCCGCCTGTTGAGTGTGTGTGTGCGTGTCTGCCTGTGAGTGTGTGTGTGTGAGTCCGCCTGTGTGTGTGTGTGTGTGTGTGTGTGCATCTGCCTGTGAGTGTCTTGGCTTCCCCATCCGCTCCTCCCACGGGTACAGATTTGACCTTTGGAAACCTCTGGCCAGGCGTGCCGACAACGCTATCTGCTCTGCTGATAGCACAGGGGCCAGCTAAGGGTCAGTGAGGGGATTTTAACTCCATACCGCCGCCTGCCCCCCACCCCCCCGAAGCGCGCCCTTTCACCCCAGGCCCTCAGTCAGGTCGGAGACATTGTGAGGTGGCCGTCCAGCGAGCCACTTTGAGGGTAGGGAGAGTGGGGTGGGGCGGGGGATGTTTGAAGCGTTTGGGAGCTCTCATCCCTATCTGTTTGAGGCCAGTTGCGCGCCCCCCCCACCGCCGGGCGAGGAGACTTGTGTTTGCTGTTCAGAAAGAAAATGTTGCAGTACTGAGGCGCCACCACTAGGTGTCGCTGGAGTGCGTGTATGAGAGCCACCTAGTGGTTGTGAGAGGGTATTACGGCCTCCCCCCCCACCCCCCCCACCTCAGATCCTCTACTTTGCTGAACCCCATCCTACTCACATCCCTGAATTGTTTTTGTATAGACAAGACCCGCGTCCACCCTAAACCCTCCAAACTGGAGCCCGTCTTCCCCCCTCGATCCCCCGTTAGCCTGACTGGCCGCAGCGGCTCCCTGTGTGAGCCTAACCCCCCCCCCCTCCCCACCCCCCCCACACCCCACCCTACCCCCCCACAGCCCACCACAGCTTCAGAAGGGACCAGTTCTCCCCAACCAATCACTGAGGGAGGGAGGGGGGGCGGCCAGGGTAATGTAAAAGCACAACTCCGTTAATTTAAGAAGCCCCAGTTATTATCGCAGACCCTCGGAGCAGGCGTGTGTCCGTTCAAATGGCTTTTCTTATCTTCTTCAAACCATCAGCAGGCTGCAAGTCAGCCCCCATTCTGCAGAAAGCAGTGACGATGGGGTCTTTTTAGCATGTAGGGTGACAGGGTAGGGGTGGGGAGGTTGTTGGGGGGGGGGGGGGCGGGGGAGGAGTGACAGGGTAGGGGTGGGAGGTTGTTGGGGGGGTGCGGGGGAGAAGTGACAGGGTAGGGGTGGGGAGGTTGTGGGGGGGTGCGGGGGAGGAGTGACAGGGTAGGGGTGGGGAGGTTGTGGGGGTGGTGGAGTGACAGGGGAGGGGTGACAGGGTAGGGGTGGGGAGGTTGTGGGGGTGGTGGAGGGACAGGGGAGGGGTGGGGAGGTTGCAGGGGGTTGGGGAGGTTGTGGGGGTGGTTGGGTGACAGGGGAGGGGTGGGAAGGTTGCAGGGGGTTGGGGAGGTTGTGGGGAGGGTGGAGGGGTGGGGAAGTTGCAGGGGGTTGGGGAGGGTTGTGGGGGTGGTTGGGTGACAGGGGAGGGGTGGGGAGGTTGCAGGGGGGTTGGGGAGGTTGTGGGGGTGATTGGGTGACAGGGGAGGGGTTGGGGAGGTTGTGGGGAGGGTGGAGTGACAGGGGAGGGGTGGCAGGGGAGTGCTCAGATCTGGATTCCCCGTCATCCTGTTAAAGGGACTGCATAGCGGCACCGAGCTCCCTCACCAGGTTTAAAATGCAGGAAGGTACGGGTTCCAGCCCCTCTCCACACCAGCTCAGCTGCCATTGGAGAGGGATGGGGGTTCTTGGAATCGGCCTCAGTGTGTCCAGAGACGCAGGCAGGGTGGAGGTCCCGTCCACCCAGAGACCCAGCGCCCCAGGAGTGCACACACCCAAAGGAAGGACCAAGCTGGGCTGTGACTCTGCCACCCCCCTCCACGGCCGAATAGCTCACCGAGACTGACTGGGTGGGTTATTGTAAAGGGGGTGGGTTGGGTTTTGGGGGCTGGCTGCTGTGGGCGAGTGGGTACCCCTGAGGGGGTGAAGGGGGGCAGGGGGGCTAAGAGCTGTAGAAACCCTACAGTCTCTCAGCAGGAGGGGCCCGAGGGGTTACTCGAATCTACAGCCTCCCTTTTTATGAGGAGGGAATTATTTTTCTTATTTATTGCCTGTGTGGGTGAGACCCACCGTCACGAGAATCCCGCCCCCCCAGCGCAGCCGGGAGCCATTCAGCCCATCGTGTCTGTGCTGGCTCTTTAAAAGAGAGATCCAATCAGATCCTCTGACCTCCCCCCACCACCCCCCACCTGCCAAACTCTTCCCCCCCCACCCTCCCCACAGCCGTGTAAAGACTGTCGGAAAGGTTGTTTTCCCCCGGAATATGCTGCAGGGGTTGAGATTGAAGGGAGATGCCGGGAATGGGAGGAATCCGACAACCGGACCGAGCGGGGGTCCCGCACCTCGAGCAGTGCACCCGCTTGCCCCATGACCCGTTCCCAACTCGCTTCCCAATCGGAGGAGGGGTTGACCACACGGGTGGGTTTGGGAGGGGTGGATTTGTTTTGGGGGAGGGGGGGGTGGCGGTGGGGTTCGTAACTGCAAAGCAGATTCCCACGCGGAGCGGTGAGCGGTGGGAAGGAGGGAAGCGGCAGGAGAGAGAGAGTGGGGGGAGTGAGGGGCTGGCGGGAATGGTGGGCTGCAGAAGGGTTAATGCGGGCTTGGGGAGAGACCGAGGGGACGAGAAGGCCCCCCCCTCAGCATTGTGGCCGTTTGGCGCGAGGAGCTCCTGTGTTTGCCTGCGTGTGTGTGTGTGTGTGTGTGTGTGTGTGTGTGTGTGTGTGTGTGTGTGTGTGTGTGTGTGTGTGGGGGGGGGGGAACTGGAGCTGTAGTTGTGCCCTCCCGCCAGACAGTGGCGACATTCCGCTTTGTAAACTGAGTGAGTTCTATAAGCTGTGCTCTCCGGCTCCCCATCCCCCAGTCTATTTGCCCCTTTAATAATAGAGGGGGCTGAGAACTCTCGTGATTTTTTTTTGTACTTACGGAGACTTTTTTTTTTAATGCCGATCTTGACCCTGGCTTTGCCTCCCTCTCCAGGCCAAAGCTGTAACATAGGAACAGGAAGAGACCATGTTTGAGCCGTTCAGTCCAGATCACGGCTGATCTGTGCTGTACCCACCTTGGTCCCCTCACCCGTAACCCTCCTGACCCAACAAAGCAATGCCCACCTCCATTTGGAAGTTTCCAGTGGAACACCCCCCCCCCCAACCCCCCACCACCTCACCCACCCCAGCCTGGACAGCTTTTTTGGGAGGGGGGAGAGAGTTCCAGATTCCCACTCCCCTGTGTCTGTGTGTGTGTGTGTGTGTGTGTGTGTGTGTGTGTGTGTCTATGTGTGTGTGTGTGTGTGTGTGTGAAGTGCTTCCTGACATCACCCCTGAACGGGCCTGGCTCCCATTTTAGGATCAATGGGATTAGCTTCTCCCTGAAGCAGCCGACATAATCCAAACTCTGTTTCCAGCATTTAAACAGTGAGGTTATTCCCGATGGGAATATTGTCCCAGTGGAAGGTGTCGGGGAGGCAAAGAGGCTGCCAAGTCCTGTACCTCAGCCCACAACCCTACAGCAGAGGATGAGGCCATTCAGCCCATCCTGGCTGCGCCGGCTCTTTGAAAGACCTATCCAATTAGTCCCACTCTCCCCGCTCCCTCACTCTTTCCCCCCCCCCATATCCCTGCTAATGTTTCCCCTTCAAGTATTTATCCGATTTCCTCCCCTTTTGAAAGTTCCTATTGAATCTTCCACCGCCCTTTCAGGCAGCGCCTTCCAGATCACAACAACTCGCTGTGTAAATAAAAACAAATTCTCCTCATCTCCCCCTCTGGTTCCCTTCCCGATTCTCTTCAATCTGTGTCCCCTCTGGTTACCGACCCTCCTGCCCAGTGGGAACAGTTTCTCCTTATTTACTCTGTCCGAACCCCCTTCCTGATTTTGAACGCCTCGATTCAATCTCCCCCTTAACCTTCTCCGCTCTAAGGAGAACAATCCCAGCTTCTCCCAGTCTCTCCACACAAAGCGAAGTCCCTCGTCCCTGGTCCCATTCGGGGTAAGTCTCCTCCGCACCCTCTCCGAGGCCCGTGACATCCTTTCCTAAAGTGGTGGGGCTCAGAATTGGACACAGTACTCCAGGGCTGCAACGCTCTCAATATAGACATACCTGTGCGCTCAAAAAAAGTGTCACTCCTGTCACACTCAATGTCAGGATGGGGAGGGTGGTGGGGAAGGGCATTTGAAAGGCCCCCTGTAACCCCTGTGTGCGTCTCCTCTCCCTGCACCCTATCCCTTCCCAGTTTCCTCTTTCCCCACCCCCTTTACCTCACGGCCTTACGCTTTCAGGTTTTATCTAAAGCCGGCTGTGGGGTGAAGTTATCCCAACGTTTGGGTAAATGAAGATGTGCTATAAACTTGAACGTATCGGGGTTTTGACTGGGCCCAACCATGGGTCCAGCGTATGGGATATAGTCACTCGCGGGCGAGTTCTCTCCCCCCTCCCCCCGCCCCCATTGGCTCAAGCGAGATACTTGGAGCCGTGGTCTTGGAGCAGTTGCTGATTCTGAGACGCATCCTGGCTTTGGTTTGGACAGCCCCATGAGCTCCTTTCTAGATGATGTGTAACTGTGGGTGGGTAGGCATTTATTGTATATTGAAAATTCTAGTTACTCTACAAGAGACTCTTCGACAAGCCTCTGACCGTCTGTCACACAAGGTGCTGGCATCACCTCCCAAGTCCAAAGGCTGTGTGGGTTCGATCCCCACCTCCAGCACCTTGAGCCCTGTAATCCCAGGCCAACACTCCCAGTGCCAGTACTGAGGGAGCGCCGTGCTGTCGGAGGGTCAGTACTGAGGGAGCGCCGCACTGTCGGAGGGTCAGTACTGAGGGAGTGCCGCACTGTCGGAGGGTCAGTACTGAGGGAGTGCCGCACTGTCGGAGGGTCAGTACTGAGGGAGCGCCGCACTGTCAGAGTGTCAGTAGTGAGGGAGTGCCGCACTGTCGGAGGGTCAGTACTGAGGGAGCGCCGCACTGTCAGAGGGTCAGTACTGAGGGAGTGCCGCACTGTCGGAGGGTCAGTACTGAGGGAGTGCCGCACTGTCGGAGGGTCAGTACTGAGGGAGTGCCGCACTGTTGGAGGGTCAGTACTGAGGGAGCGCTGCACTGTCGGAGGGTCAGTACTGAGGGAGTGCCGCACTGTCGGAGGTGCCGTCTTTCGGATGAGACGTTAAACCGAGGCCCCTGTCTGCCCTCTCGGGCGGACGTTAAAGACCCTTATTGTAAAGATGATGAGGAGTTTGTGGGGGGAAGGGGGAGAGTTTACCCCGATACCATAACCTGGCTGGCTGCTGTGTTTGATCAGCTGTCCATGCACACGGCTGCGTCTCAAAAAGCCATCTGTCAACGGAGGCAGCAGAGAATAAGTGAACCTGGCCTTTCACACGAGCCCGAAGCTTTCTCAGCCACCCAGTCGAGCGATGACTCCATCTTAACCTTGCGTTTAATGCGCAATTGTTTTGGGTTCTTTAAGCTGTAACTCTCCGTGTCTTACTGCCATGTGGTGCTCCCTCCCACACCGAGTTTGCCCAGCGGGACCTTGTTCAGTTGGGGGTCTTACAAGCGGGGAGGAGAGCCACGTTTCAGGCGATGTGAAACCGGTGCCCCTTGAACCAAGGATTGGGGGGGTGGCTCCTCTGAGTTGCTGAGCCAAGGTATTGCTGAGTTACCCATCCTGAGATCAGCATGATGGTGGGGGGGGAGCGAAATTGTGGTCCCGTAGGCTTGTGGTGGTGTTGGGGGGGGGGGGGGGGGGGGGGGGGCGGGGCGGGGGGGGGGGGGGGGGGGGGGCGCCGGCGGGTTGGGGGGGGGGGGGTGGGGTGCGGTGGGCGTTTAACAAATTGGTGGCCACGGATTCAGGCAGGGCGTGGGCCTTGTCTGGCTCGGTGAGCTTCGTGCCACCAAAGGGGCATTGCCCTGGGTTCAGACCTTGGGCTGGGGGCAGAGCTATTCCTAACCTTGGCAGGGCCGCGGCTCTGTACGCCCCGGAGCGTACCAGCCAGAGAAACCGTCAGCTCCCCCCGTCACCGCCCTGCAGACCTCCTGCTGGCTAGCGCGCGTTTGGGGTCCCTGGGTGACGTCGTCGTCTGGTGGGGCTGTGAGACCCCCACCCCCCCCTCCCTCTGGTTCGGTTGCGTACCACCCTTTCCCCCCCCCCCCCCCCCCTCCCTCGTCCCCCCTTGCAATCGGGCATCCAGGAAGGGTCGAACGTGGCCCAGTTATTGCAGTGGACCTAAATCCCCACCCCAAGAGGAAGCTTGTACACTAGATTGAGGACATAGCTACCACGTGGGACATCCACTCGGTGCAAGTTGCTCTCGCGCGGTTACAGCGCACTGACCGACGCAGAGCGTGAATCATGTGGGTAGAACTAGAAGGGGTGGGGAAGATGAAACCCTCTCCTCCTCCTCCTCCTCCTCCCCCCCCCACACAACACCCAACGAGAACTCCCTCTCCGAATCTCCTTTGCGTTTCTGTCTCAAAAGCTAATTTGTGCAACTGAAGCCATGTTGACATAAAATGCACCTGATCTGCTCGTTGCCTGATACTCTGTACAGCCTTCCTGTATCTGAACGCGGTGAATCAGGTTCTTAATTGGTTTTGTTGTGTGTTTACAGTTTAACTGGACATGAACAGTCCGACATCTTTCCTACTCCAGTAACACTGGGTCAATCCCTTCCCCCACCCCCCCCCCCCCCCCCCCAACCCTCCCCCCCCTCGCTCTCTCTCTCTCTCACTCCCTCCCTCACTCCCTCCCCCCGCCTCCTTCCCTCTCTCGTTCTTTCTTTCTGTTTTTATTTTTAAATTTTTAATTTAGACAAATTTTTCTTCCGTTCTCTTTTTTTTTAAAAAAAAAACACATTTCTGTAGGTTGTCGAAGTTGCTAAAGGCTTGTTTTATCATTTCGTATTGTGCTGGATTTGTGTACTCTGCAGTGTATTACGAATGTTATATACCCCAATGGGAATAGAAGCTGCCAAGAGTCATCTAATGACTGAAAAAAAATAAGCAAGTTTTTCAAAAAACCTTTGTAATATTTATTACTTATAGGTTGTGTTTAATAAGGAACAAGTGAATCTCCTCAGTGAGATGATGTATGTGCTAATAAAACTATCAGGTGATTATATCTGACTCGGGGGCCCTCGCACTCCTTCATTCACCTCCTGGCGCCAGGGCTTTGGGATGCGGGAAGGAGTCGAGGGTTTCCCTCCGTTTTGAATTTCCCCTGCCGCGATCCCATGGGGGCCCTTTCGGTGAGTTTGGGATTGGCTCTGCGCTTGTGCCCCTGCCCCTGCCGAGCTGGGAACCAGATTGAGACTGCCCCAAGCTCGTTTCGTATCGGAGGGAACCACCCAGGGAAGACGGATTTTTTTCTCCCCCCCCCACCCCACCCCCCACCTCCAAAAAATGTACTCCGTTCACAAAATTTTTGAAGGTCTGTCCCCAAACCAGTTCGACCTGAATGTGGCAGAGTGCAGTGGAATCGAAACTCTTCTCCTCGCAGCACGCTGCACTCTGATGTGCCTCGACACGGTCGCAATTACCTGCAGAATCGTTACAGCACAGGAAGAGGCCATTCGACCCGTTGTGCCTGCACCGGCTCTCTCATTCACCTCGTGTTCCTCCCCGTAACCCTGCACACTCCCCCTTTTCAGGTGACAGTCCAATTCCCTTTTCAACGCTTCAGTTCAACCTGCCTCCCCCACACGCTCAGGCAGACCCGAACCACTCGCTGTGTGAGAAAGTTTCTCCTCGTGTCGCCATCGCTTCTTTTGCCAATTGCTTCAAATCTGGGCCCCACCTCATTCTCAATCCTTCCCCCAATGGGAACAGTTTCTCCCCATTCACTCTGTCCAGACCCCTCATGATTCCGAACACCTGGATCAAATCTCCTCTCAGCCTTCTCTTCTCCAAGGAAAACTTCTCCAATCTGTACACATATCTGAAGTTCCTCATCCCTGGAACCATTCTCATGAATCTTTCCTGCACTCTCTCCAACCCCTTCACATCCTTCTGAAAGTGCAGCACCTAGAAATGGGCACGATACTCCAGCTGAGGCTGAACTGGTGACTTATACAAATTCAACATAACCTCCTTGCTCTTGTACTCTATGCCCCTATTAATAAAGCCCAGGATACTGTGCGCTTTATTAACCGCTCTCCCAACCTGTCCTGCCACCTTCAATGATTTATGCACATATACGCCAGGTCCCTCTGCTCCTGTACCTTGATCAGAATTGTACCCCTTTATTTCATATTGTCTCTTGTGTTCTTTCTATTAAAATGAATCACTTCACATCTCTCCATATTGAACTTCGTCTGCCACTCGTCTGCCCATTCTGCCAATTTATCTATGTCCTTTTGAAGTTCTACATTGTCCTCCTCACAGTTCACAATGTATCATCCCCAGACTTTGAAACCATGCCCTGTATGCCAAGCTCTAGATCATTAATACATATCAGGAAAGCAAGAGTCCCAACACTGATGCCTGGGGAAGTCCACTACAAACCCTCCTCCAGCCTGTACAGCATCCCTTAACCCACTACCCTCTCTTTCCTGTTACCAGTCAATGTTATTTTTATTCATTCACAGGATGCGTGGGTGCAGCATTCATTGCCGTCCCTAATTGCCCTTTGAGAAGGTGGTCGGTGAGCCGCCTTCTTGAGCCGCTGCAGTCCCTGTGGTGTAGGTACACCCACCGTGCTGTTTGGGAGGGAGCTCCAGGATTTTGACCTAGCGCCGGTGAAGGAACGGTCGATATATTTCCAAAGCAGAATACAATTTTGTATCCATGTTGCTATTGTCCCTTTTATCCCATGATCTGTAAAGTGTGGCACTGTATCAGATGCCTTTTGGAAGTCCATGTAC
Organism: Isurus oxyrinchus; assembly: GCA_026770705.1. Lineage (NCBI taxonomy): Eukaryota > Metazoa > Chordata > Chondrichthyes > Lamniformes > Lamnidae > Isurus > Isurus oxyrinchus. The sequence continues at coordinate 164,463 of JANJGN010001188.1, read as the reverse complement.
ACCAGATCAACTGCATTGCCCTCATCGACCCTCTCTGCTACCTCTTCAAAAATAAAAAACCCCAACAAGCTAATTAAACATGATTTTCCCTTAAGAAATCCGTGCTGGCTTTCCTTAATCAACCTGCATTTGTCCATCTGACTATAAACTTTGTTCCAAAATGTTGTTTTCAGAGGTTTCCTCACCACCAACATTAAACTGAGCAGCCTGTAACTGCTGGCAGTCTTGATATTTACGCTGTACCTTCCATGTCTGGCCTCTAGAGCTCAAGGGCAAAACGTTTCCAATTGAACATTACAGAAAGTGCAACAGACTTTTCTCCACATCACATGTTCCACTCTTGAGGTACTTAAATACAATTGCAATGCTCTTGATGTTTACAATATACGTTTCTGTGTCAGGCATACAGCCTGAGTGGTTCCAGTTCCTTGGTTTGCTATGTCTGGAAGGAGTATGGCCCCTCCAGCCCCTACACCCCTCCCTATCTCTGTAACCTCCTCCAGCCCCTACACCACTCCCTTTCCCTGTAACCTCCTCCAGCTCCTACACCCCTCCCTATCTCTGTAACCTCCTCCAGCCCCTACACCCCTCCCTATCTCTGTAACCTCCTCCAGCCCCTACAGACCTCTCTATCTCTGTAACCTCCTCCTGCCCCTACAGACCTCTCTATCTGTAACCTCCAGCCCCTACACCCCTCCCTATCTCTGTAACCTCCTCCAGCCCCTACACCCCTCCCTATCTCTGTAACCTCCTCCAGCCCCTACAGACCTCCCTATCTCTGTAACCTCCTCCAGCCCCAACACCTCACCCTATCTCTGTAACCTCCTCCAGCCCCTACAGACCTCTCTATCTCTGTAATCTCCTCCAGCCCCTACACCCCTCCCTATCCCTGTAACCTCCTCCAGCCCCGACACCCCTCCCTATCTCTGTAACCTCCTCCAGCCCCGACACCCCTCCCTATTTCTGTAACCTCCCGCCAGACCCTAGACCCCTCCCTATCTCTGTAATCTCCTCTAGTCCCTACACCCCTCCCGATCTCTGTAATCTCCTCCAGTCCCTACACACCTCCCTATCTCTGTAACTTCCTCCAGCCCCTACAGACCTCTCTATCTCTGTAACCCCCTCCAGCCCCTACACCCCTCCCTATCTCTGTAACCTCCTCCAGCCCCGACACCCCTCCCTATCTCTGTAACCTCCTCCAGCCCCGACACCCCTCCCTATTTCTGTAACCTCCCGCCAGACCCTAGACCCCTCCCTATCTCTGTAATCTCCTCTAGTCCCTACACCCCTCCCGATCTCTGTAATCTCCTCCAGTCCCTACACACCTCCCTATCTCTGTAACTTCCTGCAGCCCCTACACCCCTCCCTATCTCTGTAACCTCCTCCAGCCCCTACACCTCACCCTATCTCTGTAACCTCCTCCAGCCCCCACACCCTCCCTATCTCTGTAACCCCCTCCAGCCCCTACACCCCTCCCTATCTCTGTAACCTCCTCCAGCCCCGACACCCCCTCCCTATCTCTGTAACCTCCTCCAGCCCCGACACCCCTCCCTATTTCTGTAACCTCCCGCCAGACCCTAGACCCCTCCCTATCTCTGTAATCTCCTCTAGTCCCTACACCCCTCCCGATCTCTGTAATCTCCTCCAGTCCCTACACACCTCCCTATCTCTGTAACTTCCTGCAGCCCCTACACCCCTCCCTATCTCTGTAACCTCCTCCAGCCTCTACACCCCTCCCTATCTCTGTAACCTCCTCAAGCCTCTATACCCCTCCCTATCTCTGTAACCTCCTCCAGCCCCTACACCCCCCCATCTCTGTAACCCCCTACACCCCTCCCTATCTCTGTAACCTCCTCCAGCCCCTACACCCCTCCCTATCTCTGTAACCTCCTCCAGCCCCTACATCCCTCCCTATCTCTGTAACCCCCTCAGCCCCGACACCCCTCCCTATCTCTGTAACCTCCTCCAGCCCCGACACCCTTCCCTATTTCTGTAACCTCCCGCCAGACCCTAGACCCCCTCTCTATCTCTGTAATCTCCTCTAGTCCCTACACCCCTCCCTATCTCTGTAACCTCCTCCAGAACCTACACCCCTCCCTATCTCTGTAACCTCCTCCAGCCCCTACACCCCTCCCTATCTCTGTAACCTCCTCCAGAACCTACACCCCTCCCTATCTCTGTAACCTCCTCCAGAACCTACACCCCTCCCTATCTCTGTAACCTCCTCCAGACCCTACACCCCTCCCTATCTCTGTAACCTCCTCCAGAACCTACACCCCTCCCTATCTCTGTAACCTCCTCCAGAACCTACACTCCTCCCTATCTCTGTAACCTCCTCCAGCCCCTACACCCCTCCCTATCTCTGTAACCTCCTCCAGAACCTACACTCCTCCCTATCTCTGTAACTGCCTCCAGCCCCTACACCCCTCCCTATCTCTGTAACCTCCTCCAGCCCCTACAACCCTCCGAGATCTCTGCACTCCTCCAATTCCGGCCTCTTGAGTGTCCTCCGATTCCCATCGCTCCACCATTGGCGGCCGTGCCTTCAGCTGCCTGGGGGTCCTAAGCTCTGGAATTCCCTCCCTAAATCTCTCCACCTTCTCTTTCTCCGATATACTCCTTCAATGCACTTTCTCAGAAGCATACCTTATTTTTGTTTTCCATACCTCTATTCATAAAGCCTAGGATCCTGTCTGCTTTTTGTAACAATCTTCTCAGTCAATTTATTTGACCCAGTTTGTTAGTCTAAATCTACCAACATCAATCATATTGTAGCTTTCGGAATGTTCTTAAAAACACAATTTCTCTTTCTCTTTGCTAAATTGCCAGAGTCTGGTTAATGGAGCAGGTAATTTAAAATTTCCTAGAAGGATTCTGCTGCTGTAGTACCTCATCTCGCTGCAGATTCCTTCATCCATTCCTCTCCCACCATTTTGGAGTCTGCCACACGATGTCATTGATAGAACAATGTGTCTCTAGTGCGTCGCTTTCTCTCGCCTTGGAGTCAGAAGGTCGTGGGCTCACGTCCCGTAATCCAGGCTGACATTCCCAGTGCCGGCATGAAGGGGGTGCCGCACTGTCGGAGGGTCAGTGCTGAGGGAGCGCCGCACTGTGGTAGGGTCAGTACTGAGGGAGCGCCGCACTGTCGGATGGTCAGTACTGAGGATGCGCCGCACTGTTGGAGGGTCAGTACTGAGGGGGCGCCACGCTGTCGGAGGGTCAGTACTGAGGGGGGCGCCACGCTGTCGGAGGGTCAGTACTGAGGGAGCGCCGCACTGTCGGAGGGGCAATACTGAGGGAGTGCTGCACTGTCGGAGGGTCAGTACTGAGGATGCGCCGCACTGTTGGAGGGTCAGTACTGAGGGGCGCCGCACTGTCAGAGGGTCAGTACTGACGGAGTGTCGCACTGTCGGAAGGTCAGTACTGAGGGAGCACCGCACTGTCGGAAGGTCAGTACTGAGGGAGTGCCGCACTGTCGGAGAGTCTGTACTGAGGGGGCGCTGCACTGTCGGAGGGTCAGTACTGAGGGGGTGCTGCACTGTCGGAGGATCAGTACTGAGGGAGTGCTGCACTGTCGGAGGTTCTGTACTGAGGGAACGCCGCACTGTCGGAGGGTCAGCACAGATGGAACGCCGCACTGTCGGAGAGTCAATGCTGAGGGAGCGCCGCACTATAGGAGGGTCAGTACAGAGGGAGCGCCGCACTATAGGAGGGTCAGTACAGAGGGAGCGCCACACTGTCGGAGGGTCAGTACTGAGGGAGCGCCGCACTATAGGAGGGTCAGTACAGAGGGAGCGTCACACTGTCGGAGGGTCAGTACTGAGGGAGCGCTGCATGTCGGAGGGTCAGTACTGAGGGAGCGCCGCACTGTCGGAGGGTCAGTACCAAGGGAGTGCCGCACTGTCGGAGAGTCAGTACTGAGGGAGTGCCGCACTGTTGGAGGGTCAGTACTGAGGGAGTGTCGCACTGTTGGAGGGTCAGTACAGAGGGAGTGTCGCACTGTTGGAGGGTCAGTACTGAGGGAGCGCCGCACTATAGGAGGGTCAGTACAGAGGGAGCGTCACACTGTCGGAGGGTCAGTACTGAGGGAGCGCTGCATGTCGGAGGGTCAGTACTGAGAGAGCGCCGCACTGTCGGAGGGTCAGTACTGAGGGAGTGCTGCACTGTTGGAGGGTCAGTACTGAGGGAGTGCCGCACTGTCGGAGGGTCAGTACTGAGGGAGCGCCGCACTGTCGGCAGGTCAGTACTGAGGGAGCGCCGCACTGTTGGAGGGTCAGCATAGGTGGAACGCCGCACTGTCGGAGGGTCAGCACAGAGGGAACGCGGCACTGTCGGAGGGTCAATGCTGAGGGAACGCAGCATTGTCAGAGGATCAATGCTGAGGGAGCACCGCACCATAGGAGGGTCAGTACAGAGGGAGTGCTGCACTGTTGGAGGGTCAGTACTGAGGGAGCGCCGCATGTCGGAGGGTCAGTACTGAGGGAGCGCCGCATTGTCGGAGGGTCAGTACTGAGGGAGCGCCGCACTGTCGGAGGATCAGTACTGAGGGAGCGCCGCACTGTCGGAGGGTCAGTACTGAGGGAGCGCTGCACTGTCAGAGGGTCAGTACTGAGGGAGCGCTGCACTGTCAGAGGGTCAGTACTGAGGGAGCGCCGCACTGTCAGAGGGTCAGTACTGAGGGAGCGCCGCACTGTCAGAGGGTCAGTACTGAGGGAGCGCCGCACTGTCAGAGGGTCAGTACTGAGGGAGCGCCGCACTGTTGGGAGGGTCAGTACTGAGGGAGTGCTGCACTGTCGGAGGGTCAGTACTGAGGGAGTGCTGCACTGTCGGAGGGTCAGTACTGAGACAGCGCCACACTGTGGGAGGGTCAGTACTGAGGGAGCGCCGCACTGTCGGAGGGTCAGTACTGAGGGAGTGCTGCACTGTCGGAGGGTCAGTACTGAGGGAGCGCCGCAGTGTCAGAGGGTCAGTACTGAGGGAGTGCCGCACTGTCGGAGGGTCAGTACTGAGGGAGTGCTGCACTGTCGGAGGGTCAGTACTGAGACAGCGCCACACTGTGGGAGGGTCAGTACTGAGGGAGTGCCGCACTGTTGGAGGGGCCGTCTTTCAGGATGAGACGTTAAACCGAGACCCCGTCTGCCACCTCAGGTGGATGTTAAAGATGCCACGGCCGCTATTGGAAAAAGAGTGGGAGGGGGGAGTTCTCCTCGGTGTCGCAATATTTGTCCCTCAACCAACATTAGTAAAGAATATGATCTGGGCCGTTATCACGTTGCTGTTTGTGGGAGCTTGCTGTGCACAAAATGGCTGCTGTGTTTCTGATATTGCAGGACTATACTTGTAAAATAAATTGGTTACGAAGCACTTTGAGATGTTCTGAGGCTGTGAAAGGCACTAGAGAAATGCAACTGTCTCTTCGATTAAAAGCAGGGGGACAGCGTTGGGGCAAGGGAAGGGCTTGCGGACTCATGAGATGTCTGATTCTAGTGCTCTTGCTCGGGGAACAGCAGTCTGTTTCTCTGGTGAGACAGCACTGGCTAGGATTGATCAGGAAACCCTTTGCTGTTTATCATCAGCATGAGTTACAGCTTTTATAGTATCAGGTACAGGCAGGAGGCAGGGAAGGGCGGCAGGGGGAGGGGGTGGAATCAGCGGACAGCGCATGTGAGACGAACCAGGTTCTGGAGCAGCTCGGCCAAGAGGCTCTGAGTTATTGGAGAGTTTCCCCTTGTTCAGTGTGGCGCCTGAACCCAGAGTTAGAGAGACACTTACTGAGGTGAGAGTCCTTTTCAACTTTACCCTGATTCTCACAGGACTGTCCCAGCCTCAAAACTGCAGCCTCTCTCACCCCACCTCTCCAATTCCATTCTCCACCCCTCTCTCATTTCTCTCTCTCTCCTCCTTCCCTCTCTCCCCCTCTGTCTCTCCTCCTCTCTCCTCTCTCTCTCATATTTCTCAGTCTCCCTCTCTCCTTCTCTCCCTCTCTCTGCCTTTCATATTTAGCTGTCTCTCTCTCTCACCTGTCACCTCACACACTCTGTATTGCAATCTAACTGCTTTTCTTTTCCTCCTCCATATTTCTGTCATTAGATTCCACGTTGTCTTCTGACCGAGCTATATTTTGTTCCTTCTCTCCCTCTTTCACTCTGTCTCCCTGCCCTTTGCTCTCTATCTGTATCTCTATTTCTCCTATCTTTACCTGCCTGTCTCCACATCCCCCTTGTCCCTGCAACTCCATCTCTCTCTCTCTTTCCTTCTCTCTGTCTCTCCCTGCCTCTTTATCTCTTGTATCACTCTGTCTCTCCATCTCTGATTGTCTTTTTCCCTCTCCACCTCTCTCTCTTGGCCTCACCTTGGCCTCCCTGTCTCTCCCTCTGACTCTGTCTCTTTCCATCTCCTTGCCAGTTTCTGTCTCGCCATCACTCTCTGACTTCTTCACTCTATCTCTCTCTGCCTCTCTCTTTCCATCTCTTTGCCTGTTTCTGTCTCTCTATCTCCCTCCCTCTCTCTGACTTTTTGTCTCCCTCTATCTCTCTGCCTCTGTCTCTTTCCACCTCTTTTTGTCTTGTTTCTGCCTGTCTGTCTCTCCCTCTGTCTTCCTCTGCCTTTCACTCTCACTGTCTCTGTCTCACCCTCTTGCTACCTAATTATATTCCCACCTGCCGTTCCCACTGTCCATGTTCCTCAGTCTTGCCGGTCTCTCTGATCTATCGCCATTTCTATCTGCTACCTGCAGTTATGGGAATAGCTGATCAGCTCAATCATTCTCATAATACATCGTAATGTTTTAAGGATGGGCAGTGAATACTTGCCTCGCCCAGATTCTATGAACAAATGCATTTTAAGAGAGCCTCGTCTCTGGATGCTCTTGATTGGTTCTGGCTGTGTCTTTGAGATTGTGGCTTATACTGAGGGTGTAACTCACATCAGAAAGCAGCTTTTGTGTTCATGTGTCAGATGTAAACTCCAAATCAGGTGGAGTTAAGATTCAAACTCATTACTTAATCTGTCTGCCTTTCATGCTAACAGATTATTCAAATGCACCTAATGCGCCCCTAGCCAAGCTGCAACACTGGCATCTACCCGGCTACTCTCCATCATCAGTAAAGTGCTGGAAGGGGTCATCAACAGTGCTATCAAGTGGCACTTGCTTAGCAATAACCTGCTCACTGATGCCCAGTTTGGGTTCTGCCAGGACCACTCAGCTCCTGACCCCATTTCAGCCTTGGTTCAAACATGGACAAAAGAGCTGAACTCCTGAGGTGAGGTGAGAGTGACTGCCCTTGACATCAAGGCAGCATTTGACCGAGTGTGGCATCAAGGAGCCCCAGCAAAACTGGAGTCAATGGGAATCAGGGGGAAAACTGTCCGCTGGTTGGAATCATACCCAGCACAAAGGAAGATGGTTGTGGTTGTTGGAGGTCAGGCCAGGACATCACTGCAGGAGTTCCTCAGGGTAGTGTCCTCGGCCCAACCATCTTCAGCTGCTTCATCAATGTCCTTCCTTCCACCATAAGGTCAGAAGTGGGGATGTTCGCTGATGATTGGTGCTGAACATTGTGCATTCACGACTCCTCAGATACTGAAGCAGTCCATGTCCAAATGCAGCAAGACCTGGACAATACCCAGGCTTGGGCTGACAAGTGGCAAGTAACATTCACACCACACAAGTGCCAGGCAATGACCATCTCCAACAAGAGAGAATCCAACTATCGCCCCTTGATGTTCAGAGGCATTACCATCACTGCATCCCCCACTATCAACATCCTGGGGGTTACCATTGACCAGAAACTGAACTGGACCAGCCATGTAAATACTGTGGCTACAAGAGCAGGTCAGATGCTGGGAATCCTGTGACGAGTAACTCACCTCCTGACTCCCCAAAGCCTGTCCACCATCTACAAGGCACAAGCCTGGGTGAGTGCAGCTCCCATAACACTCAAGAAGCTCGACACCATCCAGGACAAAGCAGCCCCGCTTGATTGGCACCACTTCCCCAAACATTCACTCCCTCCACCACCGACGCACAGTAGCAGCAGTGTGTGTACCATCTACAAGATGCATTGCAGCAACTCACCAAGGCTCCTTCGACAGCACCTTCCAAACCCACGACCACTACCATCCAGAAGGACAAGGGCAGCAGACACATGGGGAACACCACCACCTGGAAGTTCCCCTCCGAGCCCCTCACCATCCTGACTTGGAAATCTATCAGCCGTTCCTTCACCGTCGCTGGATCCAAATCCTGGAACTCCCTCCCTAACAGCATGGTGGGTGTACCTACACCACAGGGACTGCAGCGGCTCAAGAAGGCAGCTCACCCCCCACCTTCTCAAGGGGCAATTAGGGATGGGCAATAAATGCTGGGCCCAGTCAGCGTCGCTCACATCCCATAAATGAAAAAGAGCCTCTTGAATCTCAAATCGCATGGGCACTGCCCATCCCTTTGTGCACTGAGTAAAAGCCGGCTGTTCGACCATGAGTGCGACACAATGTCCTGGGTGACCAGACTGGTGGCTACTTCGTACCAATGGTCAGTGAGAGGCTCTATTAGTTGCTCTTTGAACCCCCGGCCCTTCTGTTGGTGAGCCAGTTCAAAAGAGTTCCCTATGCACACAGCAAGATCCTACGAAAAGCCCTTGTGTGATTAAAAATGTAGAAACATAGAAAATAGGAGCAGGAGTAGGCCCTTCGGCCCTTCGGCCCTCTGAGCCTGCTGCACCATTCAATATGGTCACAGCTGATCCTCTATCTCAATGCCGTACTCTCGCTCTCTCTCCCCATACCCCTTGATGTCTTTAGAGTCCAGAAATCTATCTATTGCCATCTTAAATATATTCAGTGACTTGGCCTCCATAGCTTCTGTGGTAGAGAATTCCACATGTTCACCACCCTCTGAGTGAAGAGGTTTCTCCTCATCTTAGTCCTAAATGGTCCACCCCGTATCCTGAGACTGTGACCCCTTGTTCTAGACCCCACCCCACCCAGAGGAAACACCATCCCTGAATCCAGTCTGTCCATCCCTGTCAGAATTTTATACGTTTCAGTGAGATCCCCTCTCATTCTTCTAAACTCCAGTGAATACAGGCCTAGTCAGCCCAATCTCTCCTCACACGACAATCCTGCCATCCCAGGAATCAGTCTGGTGAACCTTCGCTGCTCTCCCTCTATGGCAAGTATATCCTTTCTTAGGTAAGGAGACCAAAACTGCACACAATTCTCCAGATGTGGTCTCACCAAGGCCCTGTCCAGCTGCAGTAAGACATCCTTGCTCCTGTACTCAAGTCCTCTCACAATGAAGGCCAACATACCATTTGCCTCCCTAACTGCTTGCTGCACCTGCATGCTTGCTTTCAATGACTGGTGTACAAGGACACCCAGGTCCCTTTGTACATCAACATTTCCCTGTCTATCACCTTTTAAATAATACTCTGCCATTCTGTTTTTCCTATCAATGTGGATAACTTCACACGTATCCACATTATACTGCATTTGCCCACTCACTCAACCTGTCTAAATTGTCTTAAAGCTTCTTAACCCCCTCCTCACCGCTCACATTCCCACCTCGTTTTGTGTCATCAGCAAACTTGGAAATATTACATTTGGTTCCCTCACCCAAATCATTGATATATATTGTGAATAGCTGGGGCCAAGAACTGATCCCTGCGGTACCCCACTAGTCACCGTCTGCCACTCTGAAAAAGGTCCATTTATTCCTACTCTCTGTTTCCTGTCTGCTAACCAGCTCTCAATCCATGGCAATATATTGGCATCGCTTGCGAGATAAACATCGCTGTGGCCAGCCTCACAATCTCGAAACATTCCCGAAAACGATTTACAGCCAATGAAGTGCTTTTGAAATGTAACGTAGAGCAACTCAGCATCCAAGCGGTACACAGCAAGATCCCACAATGTGATTAAATGGTCAGGTCCTCCCTGTTTTTACCTGATATTGGTTTGAGGGATCAATATTGGCTCCAGGACAAGGGGGAACTCCCTCCCCTGCCAAACACCGCCCCCCCCCACCCCACCACCACCCCCGCCCCCCCCACCCCACCCCCCCCCCCCCCCCCCCACCGCCCCCCGCTCTTCTTCCAATAGCGGCCATGGGATTTTTTACTGTGAGATTGGGGAGGGGCCTCAGGTACCTCAGATGGCACCTCCAACAGTGCAGCACTCCCTCGGTATGGGACAGTTGGCCTGTGTTGAAGGCCTGGGGCTCGAACCCACCACCAGCTGAGAGGGGAACTGAACTTCAAGGGAACCTGTGAGTCACATGCTGCAGCCAAGTCTCCATTTTGCTGTTTGACATGTCAGAGGGACTGAAGGTGACTCGGTGTCAGGGTTGGTAAAAATGGCATAAGGGAGGGACAGGGAGGAGGTCCTGCTGAAGGAGTGTCAGGAGTTGGGCTCTACAGTAAAGAGAGAATCTAATCATCGTCCCTTGATGTTCAATGGCATTACCATCACTGAATCCCCCACTATCAACATCCTGGGGGTTACCATTGACTAGAAACTGAACTGGACCAGCCATATAAATACTGTAGCTACAAGAGCAGGTCAGAGGCTGGGAATCCTGCAGTGAGTAACTCACCTCCTGACTCCCCAAAGCCTGTCCACCATCTACAAGGCACAAGTCAGGAGTGGGATGGAATACTCCCCACTTGCCTGGATGAGTGCAGCTCCCACAACACTCAAGAAGCTCGACACCATCCAGGACAAAGCAGCCCCGCTTGATGGGCACCCCATCCACAAACATTCACTCCCTCCACCACCGACGCACAGTAGCAGCAGTGTGTGTACCATCTACAAGATGCACTGCAGCAACTCACCAAGGCTCCTTAGACAGCACCTTCCAAACCCACCACCACTACCATCTAGAAGGACAAGGGCAGCAGACACATGGGGAACACACCACCTGGAAGTTCCCCTCCGAGACACTCACCATCCTGACTTGGAAATATATTGGCCGTTCCTTCACTGTCGCTGGGTCCAAATCTTGGAACCCCCTCCCTAACAGCACGGTGGGTGTACCTACACCACAGGGACTGCAGCGGCTCAAGAAGGCAGCTCACCCCCACCTTCTCAAGGGGGCAATTAGGGATGGGCAATAAACTTTGGGCCCGGCCAGCGACGCCCACATTGCATGAATCTCGAGTCACATGGGCACTGCCCATCCCTTTGTGCACTGAGTTTTCGACCACGAGTGCAGCACAATGTCCTGGGTGACCAGACTGGTGGTTACTTCGCACCAATGGTCAGTGAGAGGCTCTATTGGTTGCTGTTTGAACCCTACCACCACCCCGGGCCTTTCTGTTGCTGAGGCAGTTCAAAGAGTTCCCCACGCGCACAGCAAGATCCCACGAAAAGCCCTTGTGTGATTAGAAACATAGAAGTGGGATGGGACCCGTGCCTTGGTAAAGCGGGTGACTAGGGAGGTGGCAAAGGCTCTGAACTAGTAAGGTGAGGGGGAAGGGGTCTACAGGAAGGGTAAGCAGCCTACAGGTAAACAGAACAGGACAGGAAAATGTAGGAAAGAACTAACTGAGAACGTCGATGGCAAGGGAATAGAACGGGAGCCTAAAAAAGATAGTTAAACATAAAATGAGCACAAACCCCATTAAAAATGAGTTAAAATGTCTGTACAACAATGCTCACTGTGCCTTTAAGAACCAGACATAGGAAATAAGAATAGGCCATTCAGCCCCTCAAGCCTGTTCTACCACTTAACTAGATCATACCTCAATGTCATTTTCCACACTGTCCCCGTGTGCCTTGATGTTTTTAATATGTAGGAATCTACCTCAAACAGGCTCAGTGACTGAGCCTCCAAAGAGGATTTCGAAGATTCACCACCCTCTGAGTGAAGAAATTCCTCTTCATCCCATGGCCGACCCCTTATTCTAAGACAGTGTTCCCTGGTTCTAGACCCTCCCACCCCAGCCAGAGGGAAACACCCTATTTACAAATCCCCTGTCGAGCCCTGTAAGAATCTTGTATAAAAGCAAAATACTGCGGATGCTGGAAATCTAGAACACAAGCAAAAATACATGGAAAAACTCAGCAGGTCTGACAGCATCTGCGGAGAGGGGTACAGTTAAGAATCGTGTATGTTTGAATGAGATCGCCTCTCATTCTTCTAAACTAGAGAATACAGGCCCAGTTTCCTCAATCTCTCGTCGTAAGACAAGCCCACCATCCTAAGGATCAGCTTGGTGAACCTCTGCTGCACTCCCCGTATGTAAAATATACTACATAAATATACATTTCATAATAGAGATTACTGACACATGACTACAGCAAAATCAGGGCTGGGAATTAAATGTTGCAGGGTATAATTATATATAGAACGGGATAAAAATGACTCGCCTAGTTTACCATCCAGCCCTGACCATAACAGGTCTTTAGTAAGGGTGAAGGTATTTATTTAATGTCTCTGCTTAACAATTCACATGTTGATTGCAAAGAAACCAGTCTGGCAGGCTTTCTTGAGTTTAAAACACAAAGAGGTTAGTTTTTATTGAGTTAAAAACACACCCAGGTAGAGATATGCAAATATTTAAAAGATTTAAAATCTGCTTTTGACCTTTGCAATACACACACGCACACACACATGCACACACACACACACACATGCACGCACACACGCACATGCGCACGCACATGCGCACTCGCGCGCACATGCACGCACACATGCGCACTCGCGCGCACATGCACGCACACATGCACATGCGTACTCACACACGCGCACACACACATGCACACACACATGCACACTCGTGCGCGCACACACATGCACGCGTACTCACGCGCACACACATGCACGCACACACGTGCACACTCATGCACACACATACGCGCACACACATATGCATGTGCACACATGCATGCATACACATATATGCACATACACGCACACTCGCAGGCACATACACACCCAGGAACATGCACATGTACACAAGCACATGCGTACACACACACACGCACAAGTTATACAGTACACAGTTACTTTCCTAGCCAAATTGAAGTTCAATACAAAAAGGAAAAAAAATGGAGTTCACTGTTAATGAGTCCTTTGTTGGTATCTGTGGCTACAGCAGATTTTTCTCTACGGTGATCCTAAAAATCCAGGAGTTGAAGCCCATGTAAACTGCCATTCCTGGACGGCCTCTTTTATTTTTAAACATAATCCATCCTTTCCAGAAGTTGATGAATTTTGCACCAGAGGTTCCTGTCTTTTGAAAGTTTCTATCTCTGTGCTGGATTTCAAACTTTAATGGAGTTAGGGCCTCCAACTTGAGAGAGAAGGGGAGCGGGTGAGCTTTACTGCCTCATTAGCAGGTTCCTTCCAGGCTACTGCATTTCAGCTTGTGTGCTGCATTAGAAGAGATTCAGAAATGGTAATTCTAGTCATGTGACCTCTCTCCCCATGACGATTTCAGAAGGTAATTGAGTGGTTCACATTCAGTCAGTGTCTATTGTCCCATGGTCTGGGTGATTAGATTATGTAATGTCCCAGCCATTGAACTCCTGAATGATTAATTATCCATCTAAATGAGATAAGAAGAACACCTTTCCATATAGCCATTGTCCGGGTAGACTTCCTGCCTTTTCTTGAGATGCAACCTTATAGAAATGCAAATAGTGAGGTCCAGTACAGTTTCAGTAAATCTTTTGAAGTAGTTCTTAACAGCAGGTGCGGAATTCCATGAGGGTTTCTGGGCATGTCTTAATTGTATTCCAGCTTGGATCCTTCCAGAACACTGGTCAACTTGTAATACCAGGTATCGGGTGACTTGTGGCAGCCATCTTAAGTCGATGCCTTTTCTTGCTTTTTAAAAGTCCTTCTTAAACAGTTTGATATAGGTCAAATAGCTGATGGAATTAAAGATTGATATCGCTTCTGCATAAGTCACATCATATTGACCATATGGAGAAGGGGGTGGTGGAGTAGCTGCACTTATTTGGGATAACATAATGGCAGTAGAATAAAGGAACACAGCCATCAGCCATCATACTGCTAGAGATAAAATATAACAAAGGATCTGTTGCATTAATAGATGTGGCCTACAGACTACCAATACTGGAGGAAAAGTGGAGGAAGAAATATGCAGACAAGTTAGGTAATTGAGTAAAAAACATGGAACAATCATCATGGGGGATTTCAACCACCTTGATATTAATTGACCAGAAGAGGTGGGTAAATGGGACAAAGAAATGGAGCTTTTGCAAAGTGTACAGGACTCCAATATGACCCAATATGAAAAACCTAACAAGGGAAGATTCACTGTTGAACCTAGCAATGGGGAGCGAGCCAGAGCAGGTAAGAGAAATGAAAGTATGGGAACATCTAGGTAATAGCAATCATAATGGAATATGCTTTAAGATGCTGACAGAGGAGGACATAAGTACGATGAAAATCAAGTTAACGGATTGGAGAATAGCTCGTTTCGAGGGGCTGAGAACGCAACTTTGGAAAACAAAGCAGCCAAACCGTGATGGAGGAGATCGGTGGGCAGCATTTAAAATGGTGGCCAACCGAGCATGGGGAAAACATCTTCTTTTGAAAGGAAATAACTAACCACTAGTTTAGTGTCTAAACAGAAGTAAAGGCATTGGCGGACAATTGAGGGGGTTTGAACAGTTGAATGGTGAGATGAGTAATAAGATTTCAAATTAAAATGAGATGTTTTGAATAAACTAAACCAACTCAGAGAGGATAAAACCCCTGGTCTGGATAGATGCATCCACATATTTTAAAAGAATTTAGAGATAGTGAAGGCATTGAATAATTTGTTAGGAAAAGGCATAGTGTCAGAGGGGTGTCGGAGAGCTAGTGTTAATTCCTATATCTAGGAAGGGGGTCGGAACATATCCAGGGAATTGTAGACCAGTCAGCTTAGTGTCAGGATGGCAAAAATAATGGAATCCCTACAAAAGGAGAGAATAGATGAACATCCAGAAATGAGAAAAATAATAATGAATAGTCAGTGTGGATTTCAAAAGGGAAAATCTTCCTTGTCCAACCTGATTGAATTTTTTGAAGAGGTACCAGAGAGAGCAGATAACGGTAACGAGGTAGATGTAATCTATCTAGATTTTCAAAAGGCCTTCGATAAGGTGGCCCAGAATAGAGTAAAGAACAAGGTCAGAGGGTGTGGAGTCAGGGCGCAAGAGGCAGAACGGGTTGCTCTCTGGTTTCAAGAGGGGAGGCAGAGAGTGGGAGTGAAGGGTCATTAATTAGAGTGACAGAGGTAGGGAGTGGTGTCCCACAAGGATCAGTGCTGGGACCACCGCTGTACTTCATTGACATGAATGCTTTGAACTTTGGAATCAAAAGCAATTTCTAAATTTACGAGTGACACCAAATTGGGGTGGGGGCAAATAGTCAATACTGAGGAATTCTGCAATAAATTATGGGCGGACATGAACATTCAAAATAGGCAAATAATTGGCAAATGGAGCTCAACGCAGAGAAATGCGAGGTAGTACATTTTGATAGGAAGATTAGTGAGGTCACTTATTGAAGGCCCGAGTCTAGATAGGGTCGAGGAGAAAAGGGATCTCCTTGTACAAATGCAGAACCACCAAAAGTTGCCCCACAGGTTAGTAATTTAGCACACCCCCCTTTATTTTAGGGATGGAATTGAGAAGCGGTTATGTTAAACCTGTATCAAACTAGTTACATTTCTAATAGATGAGTCACAAGAAGTTAGTATGCGGTACAGCAGGTAATTAAGGCGGCTAATGGAATGCTATCCTTTAGTACGAGAGGGATTGAACATAAAAGTAAGGATGTTTTGCTTCAGTTATACAGGGATTGGTGAGACTGCACCTCGAGTACTGT
The DNA here is from genome assembly GCA_026770705.1 of Isurus oxyrinchus. Taxonomy (NCBI): domain Eukaryota; kingdom Metazoa; phylum Chordata; class Chondrichthyes; order Lamniformes; family Lamnidae; genus Isurus; species Isurus oxyrinchus. The sequence continues at coordinate 148,616 of JANJGN010001188.1, read as the reverse complement.
GTGCAGTTTTGGTCTCCTTATTTAAGGAAAGATGTAAAAAGGAGGTGGTTCAGAGGAGGTTTACTAGATTGATAGCTGGAATGAGTGGGTTGTCTCATGAGGAAAGGTTGGACCGACTGGGCTTGTTCCCACTGGAGTTTAGAAGAGTGAGGGGTGATTGGATTGAAGTTTACAAGATCCTGAACGGCCTTGACAAGGTGGATGTAGAAAGGATGTTTCCCTCTTGTGGGTGAGTCCAGAACTAGGGGGGGGGGGGGGGGGGGGGGGGGGGGGGGGGGGTGGGCGTCACTGGTTTAAAATGTAGGGGTCACCCTTTCAGGACCGAGATGAGAAATATGTTTTCTCTGAGGGTTGTGAGACTTTGGAACTCTGCCTCAGGAGGTGGTGGAGTTGGGATTATGAAATATTTTTGTAGGCGGAAGTAAGTAGATTCTTGTTAGGCAAGGGAATCGAAGGTTACCGGGGTTAGATGGGAATGTGGAAACAAACACAAACAGATCAGCCATGATCTTAATGAATGGCGGAGCAGGTTCGAAGGGCTGAATGGCCTCCTCCTGTTCCTAGTTCCTATGTTCTTATGAACCTCAGTTAGACAACGCTTGGAGTGCTGTGCACAGTTCCGGTCACCACATTATAAAAAGGATATCGAGGCACTGGAAAAGGTGTAGAGAAGATTGACAAGGATGATCCCATGTGTAGGGTTACATATCAGGAAAGGATTGACAGTCTGGGGCTCTCCTCTCAATTGAAAATGGAAGGCTGAGTGGGTGACCTAATCGAGGTCCTTAAAATTATGGAAGGTTTTGATCAAATGGATACAGAGAGAATGTTTCCTTTTGTGAGGGGGGAACAGCAGAATGAGGGGGGCCATCGAAATAAGATAGGCCCAAGAAATCCAATGGGGGAATTCAGGAGAAACGTCTTGACCCAGGGAGTGGGGAGAATGTAGGACTCACTCCCACAGGGAGAATGTGGGACTCGCTCCCACGGGGAGAATGTGGGACTCGCTCCCACGGGGAGTGGGGAGAATGTGGGACTCACTCCCACAGGGAGAATGTGGGACTCGCTCCCACGGGGAGTGGGGAGAATGTGGGACTCGCTCCCACGGGGAGCGGGGAGAACGTGGGACTCGCTCCCATGGGGAGAATGTGGGACTCGCTCCCACGGGGAGAATGTGGGACTCGCTCCCACGGGGAGAATGTGGGACTCGCTCCCGCGGGGAGTGGGGAGAATGTGGGACTCGCTCCCACGGGGAGAATGTGGGACTCGCTCCCACGGGGAGCGGGGAGAATGTGGGACTCGCTCCCATGGGGAGTGGGGAGAATGTGGGACTCGCTCCCACGGGGAGTGGGGAGAAATGTGGGACTCGCTCCCACGGGGAGCAGGGAGAATGTGGGACTCGCTCCCATGGGGAGTGGGGAGAATGTGGGACTCGCTCCCACGGGGAGTGGGGAGAATGTGGGACTCGCTCCCATGGGGAGTGGGGAGCAATGTGGGACTCGCTCCCACGGGGAGAGGGGAGAATGTGGGACTCGGTCCCACAGGGAGTGGGGAGAATGTGGGACTCGCTCCCACAGGGAGTGGGGAGAATGTGGGACTCGCTCCCACGGGGAGAATGTGGGACTCGCTCCCACGGGGAGTGGGGAGAATGTGGGACTCGCTCCCACGGGGAGTGGGTGAGAATGTGGGACTCGCTCCCGCGGGGAGTGGGGAGAATGTGGGACTCGCTCCCACGGGGAGTGGGGAGAATGTGGGACTCGCTCCCACGGGGAGTGGGGGAGAATGTGGGACTCGCTCCCACGGGGAGTGGGGAAGATGTGGGACTCGCTCCCACGGGGAGTGGGGAGGATGTGGGACTCGCTCCCACGGGGAGTGGGGAGAATGTGGGACTCGCTCCCACGGGGAGTGGGGAGAATGTGGGACTCGCTCCCGCGGGGAGAATGTGGGACTCGCTCCCACGGGGAGTGGGGAGAATGTGGGACTCGCTCCCATGGGGAGAATGTGGGACTCGCTCCCACGGGGAGAATGTGGGACTCGCTCCCAGGGGGAGAATGTGGGACTCGCTCCCACGGGGAGAATGTGGGACTCGCTCCCACGGGGAGAATGTGGGACTCGCTCCCACGGGGAGAATGTGGGACTCGCTCCCACGGGGAGTGGGGAGAATGTGGGACTCACTCCCATGGGGAGAATGTGGGACTCGCTCCCACGGGGAGAATGTGGGACTCGCTCCCACGGGGAGTGGTCGAGGTGAATCGCAGAGATGGATTGAAGGGGAGGGGGAAGCTGGATAAACACATGAGGGAGAGAGGAATAGAAGGATATGTTGATGGGGTGAGAGGGAGAGAGGGTGGGAGGAGGCTCGTGTGGGTCAGAAACACCAGCACGGAGCAGAGGGGCCGAATGGCCTGTTTCTGTGCTGTGTAATAATAAACCGGGCTCTTTCTCTCTCTCTCTCTCCTGAAGATGCTCCTTAAAACTGGCTTTGTTGAGCTAACATTTGGTCACTGATCTTAATATCTCTTTAACGTGGCCCAGTGTCAAATTTACGTCCCTGTGACGCATCCTGTTCAAGATGCTATATAAATGCAATTTGTTGGTGCGCTCTGAGCTGAGGGAGTACAATGGGCATGGCAGGTACAATGTAGGTCATCGATTGGCCAAGCATCAGGTGGCCCTGGATGCAGCATATTCCAAAAGTGCATTATTGGAAGAAGTTTCTAGTGTATGCACAGGATGAGCCATTAGCTGTGGTCTTAAATACAGAGAGATATCTCCCCCACAGCAGCCCCGGGTCTAACACTACAAACAACCACATGCAGACTGCACGAGACCATCCTTCAGCAGCTGAGACCAGGGACGCCTCTGGCAGTTAAACATTGGAATGTATTAATTGGAAAACTTGATTCAGAATCTGATGTGACTGACACACTGAATAGTCAGGCATTTGCTCTTGACTGGAGAAACTCACAATTAATCCCCTCACCCCACTCAGTCACTCTCTGCTTCTCACTATTTCTCAGTCTATTCGCTCCATCTGTCCTTCTCTCTCTCGTTCTCTCCCAATCTCAGTGTCTCGACCCTTCTCCACCCACCTCTCTACCTGTCTCTCCCTCATGCTCACTCACTCTCTCTCCCTTAATCCCCACCTCTGTAACCGTCTCCACAGCCCTTTATTTCTGTCTCTCCTTCCCTCTCTCTGTCTCTCCTTTTCTCTCTCTGTCTCTCCTTCCCTCTCTCTGTCTCCCCTTCCCTCTCTCTGTCCCTTCCTCTCTGTCTCCCCTTCCCTCTCTCTGTCTCTCCTTCCCTCTCTCTGTTTATCCTTCCCTCTCTCTGTCTCTTCCTCTCTGTCTCCCCTTCCCTCTCTCTGTCTCTCCTTCCCTCTCTCTGTCCCGACTTCCCTCTCTCTGTCCCTCCTTCCCTCTCTCTGTCTCCCTTTCCCTCTCTCTGTCTCCCCTTCCCTCTCTCTGTCTCCCCTTCCCTCTCTCTGTCTCTCCTTCCCTCTCTGTCTCTCCTTCCCTCTCTCTAGCTCTCCTTCTCTCTCTCTGTCTCTCCCTCTCTGTCTCCCCTTCCCTCTCTCTGTCTCCCCTTCCCTCTCTCTGTCTCTCCTTCCCTCTCTCTGTCTCCCCTTCCCTCTCTCTGTGTCCCCTGCCCTCTCTCTGTCTCTCCTTCCCTCTCTCTGTCTCTCCTTCCCTCTCTCTGTCTCTCCTTCCCTCTCCGTCTCTCCTTCCCTCTCTCTGTCTCTCCTTCCCTCTCTCTGTCTCTCCTTCCCTCTCTGTCTCTCCTTCCCTCTCTCTAGCTCTCCTTCCCTCTCTCTGTCTCCCCTTCCCTCTCTCTGTCTCTTCCTCTCTGTCTCCCCTTCCCTCTCTCTGTCTCTCCTTCCCTCTCTCTGTCTCCCCTTCCCTCTCTCTGTCTCCCCTTCCCTCTCTCTGTCTCTCTTTCCCTCCCTCTGTCTCTCCTTCCCTCTCTCTGTCTCTCCTTCCCTCTCTGTCTCTCCTTCCCTCTCTCTGTCTCCCCTTCCCTCTCTCTGTCTCCCCTTCCCTCTCTCTGTCTCTCCTTCCCTCTCTCTGTCTCTCCTTCCCTCTCTCTGTCTCTCCTTCCCTCTCTCTGTCTCTCTTTCCCTCTCACTGTCTCTCCTTCCCTCTCACTGTCTCTCCTCTCTCTCTGTCTCTCCCTCTCTGTCTCTCTTTCCCTCTCTCTGTCTCTCCTTCCCTCTCTCTGTCCTGACTTCCCTCTCTCTGTCCCTCCTTCCCTCTCTCTCTCTCCCCATCCCTCTCTCTCTCTCCCCTTCCCTCTCTCTGTCTCCCCTTCCCTCTCTCTGTCTCCCCTTCCCTCTCTCTGTCTCTCCTTCCCTCTCTCTGTCTCTCCTTCCCTCTCTCTGTCTCCCCTTCCCTCTCTCTGTCACTCCTTCCCTCTCTCTGTCTCTCCTTCTCTCTCTCTGTCTCTCCCTCTCTGTCTCCCCTTCCCTCTCTGTGTCTCCCCTTCCCTCTCTGTGTCACTCCTTCCCTCTCTCTGTCTCTCCTTCTCTCTCTCTGTCTCTCCCTCTCTGTCTCTCTTTCCCTCTCTCTGTCTCTCCTTCCCTCTCTCTGTCCTGACTTCCCTCTCTCTGTCCCTCCTTCCCTCTCTCTGTCTCCCCTTCCCTCTCACCGTCTGTCCTTCCCTCTCTCTGTCTCTCCTTCCCTCTCTCTGTCTCTCTTTCCCTCTCTGTCTCTCCTTCCCTCTCTCTGTCTCTCCTTCTCTCTCTCTGTCTCTCCCTCTGTCTCTCTTTCCCTCTCTCTGTCTCTCCTTCCCTCTCTCTGTCCCGACTTCCCTCTCTCTGTCCCTCCTTCCCTCTCTCTGTCTCTCCTTCCCTCTCACCGTCTCTCCTTCCCTCTCACTGTCTCTCCTTCCTTCTCTCTGTCTCTCCCTCTCTGTCTCTCCTTCCCTCTCTCTGTCCCTCCTTCCCTCTCCGTCTCCCCTTACCTCTCTCTGTCTCGATCTCCGTCTCTCCTTACCCCCTCTCTCTCCATCCATGATCTCTGTACCATTGTCCCTATCTCAGCCCTGTGAGTTTTTTTCCTCTCTCCATCTGTCTCTCTTTATCTCTCTGACTATTAACGATTCCCTCTCCTCCTGTGTCGCTGCTGCTCACTTTGTTTCCTGCCACTATCTGATGTTCTTGTGCTGCCTTTCACTATCTCTGTCTCTGTGCGCCTGCTAGTTTCCCTCTACCACTGTCTCCCTCACTCTCACTCTGTCTCAGTTTCTGTCCCACTCTCCTTCCCTCACTGACTCACAGTAACACAAGAATTAGGAGCAAGAGTAGACCCTTCGGCCCATCGAGCCTGTTCCCCCATTCAGTACGATCATGGCTGATCTTGGGCTTGAAACCCACTTTCCCACCCGCTCCCCATACCCCTCGATTCAGAGAGATCTGTCTATCCCAGCTGTAAATATATTCAACAACGGAGCATCCACAACCCTCTGGGGTCGAGAATTCCAAAGATTCACAAACCTTTGGGTGAAGAAATTTCTCCTCCATCTCAGTCCTAAATGATCAGCCCCTTATCCTGAGACTGGACCCCCGTGTTTTAGATTCTCCGACCAGTGGAAACAATCTCTCAGCGCCCACCCTGTCAAACCCCTTCAGGATCTTGTAGGTTTCAATCAGATCGTCTCTCATTCTTCTAAACTCCAGAGAATATAAACCCAATTGACTCAGCCCCTCATCGTAGGACATCCCCCTCATCCCAGGGACCAATCTAGTGACCCTTCACTGTACCACCTCCAATACAGGTATATCCTTCCTTAAATGTGGAGACCCAAACCTCACACAGTATTCCAGATGTGGTCTCACCAACACCCTGTACAACTGGAGCAAGGCTTCTTCCTTCTTGTACCCCAGCCCCTGTAATAAAGGCCCACAAACCATTTACCTTCCTAACAGCTTACTGCACCCACACCCTAACTTCCTGTGTTCCTTGTACAAACTCACCCGAGTCTCTCTGAACATCAACACTTACAGGTTTCACACCTGTTAAATAATATTCTGGTTTTCTATTCTTACAACCAAAGTGAATAACTTCACACAGCTCCACATTATACTCCAACTGCCATCTTGTTACCATTCACCTAACCTGTCTATACCTCTTTGCAGCCTCTCTGTGTCCTCCCCACAGCTTACCTTCCTCCTATCTCTGTATCGTCAGCCTCTCTGTGTCCTCCCCACAGCTTACCTTCCTCCTATCTCTGTATCGTCAGCCTCTCTGTGTCCTCCTCACAGCTTAACTTACATCAACTTTGTATCATTATCCTCTCTGTGTCATCCCCACAGCTTACCTTCCATCTTGCTTTGTGTCATCAGCCTCTCTGTGTCCTCCTCACAGCTTACCCTCCATCTAGCTTTGTATCATCAGCCTCTCTGTGTCCTCCTCACAGCTTACCTTCCTCCTATCTCTGTATCGTCAGTCTCTCAGTGTCCTCCTCACAGCTTACTTCCTTCTAGCTCTGTATCGTCAGTATTTCTATGTCTTCCCCACAGTTCCATCTAGCTCTGTATCGTCAGCCTCTCAGTGTCCTCCTCACAGCTTACCTTCCATCTAGCTTTGTATCGTCAGCCTCTCTGTGTCCTCTCCGCAGCTTAACTTACATCTAGCTTTGTATCGTCAGCCTCTCAGTGTCCTCCTCACAGCTTACCTTCCTACTAGCTCTGTATCGTCAGTATTTCTATGTCTTCCCCACAGTTCCATCTAGCTTTGTATCATCAGCCTCTCTGTGTCCTCCCCACAGTTTACCTTCCATCTTGCTCTGTATCGTCCACCTCTCTGTGTCCTCCTTTCGCTTACCTTCCATCTAGCTTTGTATCGTCAGCCTCTCTGTGTCCTCCCCACAGTTTACCTTCCATCTAACTTTGTATTGTCAGCCTCTCTGTGTCCCCCTCACAGCTTACCTTCCATCTAGCTTTGAATCGTCAACCTCTCTGTGTCCTCCCCACAGTTTAACTTCCATCCAGCTCTGTATCGTCAGCCTCTCTGTGTCCTCCTTACAGCTTACCCTCCATCTAGCTTTGTATCAGCATCCTCCCTGGGTCCTCCTCACAGCTTTCCTTCCATCAAGCATTGTATCGTCAGCTTCTCAGTGTCTTCCCCACAGCTTACCTTCCACCTAGCTCCCTATCATCAGCCTCTCTGTGTCCTCCCGACAGTTTACCTTCCATCTCGCTTTGTATCGTCAGCCTCTGTGCCTTCCTCAAAGCTTACCTTCCATCTCGCTTTGTATCGTCAGCCTCTCTGTGTCCTCCTCACAGCTTACCTTACATCAACTTTGTATCATTATCCTCTCTGTGTCATCCCCACAGCTTACCTTCCATCTTGCTTTGTGTCATCAGCCTCTCTGTGTCCTCCTCACAGCTTACCTTCCATCTAGCTTTGTATTGTCAGCCTCTCTGTGTCCTCCTCACAGCTTACCTTCCATCCAGCTCTGTATCGTCAGCGTCTCTGTGTCCTCCCCACAGCCTATCTTCCATCAACTTTGTATCATCAGCCTCTCTGTGTCATGCTCAGATCTTACCTTCCATCTAGCTCTGTATTGTCAGCATCTCTGTGTCTACCCCACAGCTTACCTTCAATCTAGCTTTGTATCGTCAGCCTCTCTGTGTCCTCCTCACAGCTTACTTCCATCTAGCTCTGTATTGTCAGCCTCTCTGTGTCCTCCTCACAGCTTTCCTTCCATCTAGCTCTGTATCGTCAGCTTCTAAGTGCCTTCCTCAAAGCTTAACTTCCATCTCGCTTTGTATCGTCAGCCTCTCTGTGTCCTCCCCACAGCTTTCCTTCCATCTCGCTTTGTATCGTCAGCCTCTCTGTGTCCTCCCCACAGCTTACCTTCCAACTAGCTTTGTATCATCAGACTTTCTGTGTCCTCCTCACAGCTTACCTTCCATTTAGCTTTGTATCGCCAGGCTCTCTGTATCCTCCCCACAGCTTACCTTCCATCTATCTCTGTATCGCAGCCTCTCTCTTTATTCCTCACAGCCTAACTTCCATCTAGCTTTGTATTGTCAGCCTCTCTGTGTCCTCCTCACTGATTACCTTCCACCTAGCTCTCTATCATCAGCCGCTCTGTGTCCTCCCGACAGTTTACCTTCCATCTAGCTTTGTATCATCAGCCTCTCTGTGTCCTCCCCACAGCTTACCTTCCATCTAGCTTTGTATCGTCAACCTCTCTGTGTCCTCCTCACAGATAACCTTCCATCTATCTCTGTATCGTCAGCCTCTCTGTGTCCTCCCCACAGCTTACCTTCCATCTAGCTTTGTATCATCAGTCTCTCTGTATCCTCCCCACAGTTTACCATCCATCTAGCTTTGTATCGTCAACCTCTCTGTGTCCTCCTCACAGATAACCTTCCATCTATCTCTGTATTGTCAGCCTCTCTGTGTCCTCCCCACAGCTTACCTTCCATCTAGCTTTGTACGGTCAGCCTCTCGGTATCTTCCTGACAGTTTACCTTCCATCTAGCTCTGTATCATCAGCCTCTCTGTGTCCTCCCCACAGCTTACCTTCCATCTAGCTTTGTATCATCAGTCTCTCTGTATCCTCCCCACAGTTTACCATCCATCTAGCTTTGTATCGTCAACCTCTCTGTGTCCTCCTCACAGATAACCTTCCATCTATCTCTGTATCGTCAGCCTCTCTGTGTCCTCCCCACAGATTACCTTCCATCTAACTTTGTATCGTCAGCCTCTCTGTGTCCTCCCCACAGATTACCTTCCATCTAACTTTGTATCGTCAGCCTCTCTGTGTCCTCCTCACAGCTTACCTTCCATCCACCTTTGTATCATCATCCATTCTGTGTCCTCCTCACAGTTTGCCTTCCCTGTAGCTTTGTATCGTCAGCCTCTCTGTGTCCTCTCCACAGCTTACCTTCCATCCAGCTCTGTATCGTCAGCCTCTCTGTGTCCTCCCCACAGCTTACCTTCCATCAAGATTTGTATCGTCAGCCTCTCTGTCTCCTCCCCACAGCTTACCTTCCATCTAGCTTTGTATCGTCAACACACCTAGATATATTACTCTCTGTCTCTTCATCTACGTCAAAGCTATAGGCTGTAAATAGCTGAGGCTGCAGCATTGATTCCGGTAGTCTGAGAATACCCCAATTATGCCCACTCTTGCTTGTTTCAGAGCGTATAAATACAGGCCTCTCAGTGTGACTTTGCGCAAGATTGTGACTTTGAACAAGAGTGCTGTGAATTGGGTGAGTGAAGGAATTCGGTGAAGAGGAGAAGGAGGTGCTTCTTTGTAGGAATTGCTTCTTGCTCTGCTATAGGGGAAGAAGATAGCTGTTTGCTTAGTATCTGGTAAGTGGTTAAGGTCTATTCTATTCCCAGGGTTTAAAATAGTGTATGAACTGGTGGTAATATAAATATAAATAAAAAGATAATAATTAATTGATTAAAGTGCATGAAGCATGCCAGGGAATGTGATGGGTCACGGCTGCAGCAAGTGGGAGCTCCCGCGTGCATTGTAATCCAGGGAAAACATGTCTGCAGTAGGCGTTTAAGGCTCGAGCCATTGAGCTGGAGGCTGAGCTGCAGACACTGCAATGCATCAGGGAATGTGAAAATCACCCGGACACTTTGCACCAGGAAGCGGTCATACCCCTTAACAAAGTCTTCTGATTTGGTCAGTAGTCAGGGACAGGAGGGTATGACTGTGAGTGAGGCAGGTAAGGGAACCAATAGGGCAGGAGTGCAGGAGCCTCGATATTGCAATTGTCCAGGTTCTCTCAGCTTGTTTGGATGAGAGTGTGGGCTGCAGAATGGATGAGGGAACTGACTATGGCACTGTGGGATAGGAAGCCATCCAAGTCATTTTTAATTCATTCAGGGGGTTTGAGTGTCACTGGCTGGGCCCAGCATTTATTGCCGATCCCTAATTGCCCCTTGAGAAGGTGGTGGTGAGCTGCCTTCTTGAGCCGCTGCAGTCCCATGTTGTGTAGGTACACCCACAGTTAGGGAGGGATTCCCAGGATTTTGACCCAGCGACAGTGAAGGAACGGCCGATATATTTCCAAGGCAGGTTGGTGAGGGGCTTGTGATGATGAGTGACAAGTGGGAGGAGCAAACAGGAACGTAGTGGGTATTAGGGGACTGTATAGAGAGGGGGATTGACACTGATCTCTGCAGCAAAGAGTGAGAGTCCAGGTGGCTGTGTTGCCTGCCCGGTGCCAGGGTTTGGAACATCTCCTCAGGGCTGGAGAGGAACTTGCAGTGGGAGGTGGAGGAGAATCCAGTTGTCATGGTCCACATAGGTACCAACAACATAGGAAGGAGGCTCCACATAGTCAATATGAGGAATCAGGTACCAAATTAAGAAGCAGGACCTCAAAGGCAAAAATCTCCGGATTATTACTTGAGACATGTGCAAGTTAGCAGAGGGAAAATCAGGTTATGAAGATGAATACATGGCTCAAAGGCTGGGGTGGGAGAAGTGGGTTCCAGTTCGTGGAGCACTGGTATTGGGGAAAGTGGGACTGTACCATTGGGACAGTCTACACCTGAACTGTGCTGGGACCGGTGTTCCAGTGAGGCACATAATTAGGGAAGTAGAGAGGGTTTTAAACTAAATAGTGGGGGGCAAGGAATCACATTTGGGAAGATGTGGTAAATCAAAGTGTAGAGACAAGACAAGAGAGAATCATATTAATATGGCAAATGATAAACAGACGGTGACAGGAAGGGACAAGGAGTTCAAATCCAAGAGTAAATCAGCAGATAAGGCTAGAGGTTACAAAAATAACAAAAGGTCAAAACTAAAGGCTTTGTATCTGAATGCAAGTAGCATTCAAAACAAAACAGATGAACTGATAGCTCAAATAGAAATAAATAAGTACAATCTGATGGCCATTACAGAGACATAGCTACAGGATGGGATAGATTGAGACCTGAATATTGAAGGGTGCATGACATTTAGGAAGGACAGGAAGTTAGGAAAAGGTGGAGGGGTAGCTCTGTTAATTAATGATGGTGTTAGCACATTAGAGAGGGATGACCTAAGCTCAGGAAACCAGGATGTAGAAGCAGTTTGGGTTGAGATGAGAAATGGTAATGGCACTTGTGGGAGTGATGTACAGGCCCCCTAACAGTACCTACATGGTAGACAGGGTCTAAAGGAAGAAATAATGGGGAGCTCGTTAGAAAGGTACTGTGATAATCATGGGGGATTTTAATCTGCATATAGACTGGAAAATCAGATGGTAAACGTAGCCAAGATGAAGACTTCATAGAATGTTTTTGGCATAGTTTCTTAGAACATCATCTTCTAGAACCAAGCACAGAGCAGGCTATACTATACCTGGTATTGTGCAATGAGATAGGATTAATTAATGACTTCAGAATGAATGTACCCCTGGGTAGCAGCAATCATAATATGATAGAATCTTACATTCAGTTTGAAGGAGAGAAGAGTGGGTCCAGGACTAGATTTTAAACTTAAATAAGGGCGATTATGAGGGCATAAAAGCAAAATGAACTGGCAAATGAAGTTAAGGGATAAGTCAATAGAGATGCATTAGCAGACATTTAAAGGGATATTACACAATACGCAGAATAGATACATTCCAACAAGAAAGACAAATTCCTGGGTGAAGACTCACCAACTATGGTTAACTGAAAAAGTTAAAGATAATATGAAACTTAAAGAAAAAGCATATAATTGCGCAAGGATAGGTAGCAGGTCAGAAGATAAAGAGCAGCAAAGGATGACTGAAAGATTAATAGGGAGGGAAAAATTAGAGTATGGGAGAAAGCTGGCAAAAGTATGGAGACAGATAGTAAAAGCTTCTATAGGTATTTAAATAAGAAAAGGGTTAACAAAGCGAGCCTTGGTCCTGTAGAAAGTGAATCGGGGGAATTAATAATGGAAAGCAGGGAGATGGTAAATGAATTGAACAGGTATTGGCTTCGGTCTTCACTATAGGGGACACAAGTAACATCCCAGAAATAGCTGTAAATCAGGAAATGGAAGGAAGAGAGGATCTCAGGAAAATTACAGGAAAGTGGTACTGAGTAAATTGTTGGGGCTGTGGGCTGACACGTCCTCAGACCCTGACGGACTTCATCCTAGGGTCTGGAAAGAAGTGGCTAGCGAGATAGTTGATGGGTAGGTTTTAATTTTCCAAAGTTCTCTAGATTCGAGGAAGGTTCCATGAGATTGGAAAATTGTGAACATAACTCCTTTATTCAAAAAAGGAAGAATAGACAAAGCAGAAAACTACAGGCCAGTTAGCTTAACAACTGCCGTACAGAAAATGCTAGAAGCTATTATTAAAGATGTTATAGCAGGGCACTTAGAATGCTTCAAGGTAATCACACAGAGTCAACGTGGATCTGTGAAAGGGAAATCATGTTAAACCAATTTGTTGGAGATCTTTGAAGAAATAGCATGTGCTGTGGATGTGCTTGGATTTCCAGAAGGTATTTGAGAAGGTGCCACATCAAAGGTTATTATGGAAACTAAAAGCTCATGGTGTAGGGGGTAACATATTGACATGGACAGAAGATTGGCTAGCTAACAGGAAGCAGAGAGGAGCCATAAATGGGTCTTTTTCTGGTTGGCAGGATGTGACAAGTGGTGTGTAACAAGGACCAATGCTCGGGTCTCAATTTTTTTACAATTTATATAAATGATTTGGATGAAGGGACCAAAGGTATGGTTGCTAAATGTGCTGATGATACTAAGATAGGTAGGAAAGTAAGTTGTGAAGAGGACTTAAGGAGGCTACAGAGGGATATCGATAGGTTAAGTGAATGGGCAAAGATCTGGCAAATGGAGTACAATGCGGGAAAATGTGAAATTGTCCATTTTGGCAGGTAGAATAAAAGAGAAGCATATTATCTAAATGGTGAGAGATTGCAGAGCTCTGATATGCAGAGGGATCTGGGTGTCCTAGTGCATGAATCACAAAAGGTTAGAACAAAGAACAAAGGAAAGTACAGCACAGGAACAGGCCCTTTGGCCCTCCAAGCATACACCGATCATATTGCCCGTCAACTAAAACATTTTGCACTTCCGGGGTCCGTATCCCTCTATTCCCATCCTATTCATGTATTTGTCAAGCTGCCTGTTAAACACCACTATCGTACCTGCTTCCACCACCTCCTCTGGCAGCGAATTCCAGACACTCACTACCCTCTGCGTAAAAAACTTGCCCTCACATCTCCTCCAAAGTTTTCTCCTCTCACCTTAAATCTATGTCCCCTAGTAATTGACTCTTGCACCCTGGGAAAAAGCTTCTGACTACCTACTCTGTCAATGCCACTCATAATTTTGTAAACTTCTATCAAGTCGCCCCTCAATCTCCGTCGCTCTAGTGAGAACAATCTGAGTTTTTCCAACCTCTCCTCATAGCTAATAACCTCCAGACCAGGCAGCATCCTGATCAAGTTCTGTCGAAGGGTCATGAGGACTCGAAACGTCAACTCTTTTCTTCTCCGCCGATGCTGCCAGACCTGCTGAGTTTTTCCAGGTAATTCTGTTTTTGTCCTGGTAAACCTCCTCTGCACCCTCTCCAAAGCCTCCATATCCTTCTGGTAATGTGGCGACCAGAATTGTACGCAATATTCCAACTGTGGCCTAAACAAGGTTTTATACAGCTGCGGCATGACTTCCCAGCTTTTATACTCAATACCCCTGCCAATGAAGGCAAGCATGCCACATGCCTTCTAACTACCTTATCCACCTGCGTTGCCACTTTCAGTGACCTGTGGACACGTACACCCAGATCCCTCTGCCCGTCGATGCACTTAAGGGTTCTGCCATTTACGGTATAATTCCTGCCTGTATTAAACCTTCCAAAATGCATTACCTCACATTGGTCCGGATTAAACTCCATCTGCCATTTCTCCACCCAAGTCTCCAACCGATCTATATCCCGTTGTATCCTTTGACAATCCTCTTCACTATCTGCAACTCCTCCAACCTTGGTGTTATCTGCAAACTTACTAATTAGCCCAGTTACATTTTCCTCCAATCATTTACGTATACTACAAACAGCAAAGGTCCCAGCACTGATCCCTGCGGAACACCACTAGTCACAGCTCTCCATTCAGAAAAGCACCCTTCCACTGCTACCCTCTGTCTTCCATGACCAAGCCAATTCTGTATCCATCTTGCCAGCTCACCTCTGATCCCGTGCAACTTTACCTTCTGTACCAGTCTGCCATGAGGGACCTTGTCAAAGGCCTTACTGAAATCCATGTAGATAACATCCACTGCCCTTCCATCGTCTATCATCTTTGTCACTTCCTTGAAAAACTCAATCAAGTTAGTGAGACAGGACCTCCCCCTCACAAAACCATGCTGCCTCTCACTAATACGCCCATTTGCTTCCATATGGTAATAAATCCTGTCACGAAGGATCTTCTCCAGTAATTTCACTACCACTGATGTAAGGCTCACCGGCCTGTAATTTCCTGGATTATCCCTGCTACCCTTCTTAAACAATGGAACAACATTGGCCATTCTCCAGTCCTCTGGGACCTCACCCGTAGCCAGTGAGGATACAAAGATTTCTGTCAAGGCCCCAGGAATCTCCTCCCCTGCCTCCCTCAGTACTCTGGGGTAGATCCCATCTGGCTCTGGGGACTTATCCACCTTAATATTCTTCAAAATACCTAACACCTCCTCTTTTTTGATCTCAACATGATCCAGGCTATCTACACACTCTTCCCTAGACAAATCGACCGCTAAGTCCTTCTCTTTGGTGAATACTGATGAGAAGTATTCATTTAGTATCTCTCCCATTTCTTCTGGCTCCACACACAGATTCCCACCTCTGTCCCTGAGTGGGCCTACCCTTTCCCTGGCTACCCTCTTGCTTTTTACATATGTATAAAAGGTCTTGGGATTTTCCTTAATCCTGGTTTCCAATGACTTTTCATGGCCCCTTTTAGCCCTCCTGACTCCTTGCTTAAGTTTCTTCCTACTTTCTTTATATTCTCCACGGGCTCCATCTGTTCCCAGCCTTCTAGCCCTTACAAATGCTTCCCTTTTCTTTTTGACTAATCTCACAATATCCTTCGTTATCCAAGGTTCCTGAAACTTGCCATGCTTATCCTTCATCCTAGCAGGAACATGTCGGTCCTGAATTCTTATCAACTGACATTTGAAAGCCCCCCACATGTCAGTTGTTGAATTGCCCTTAAACATCCGCCTCCAGTCCAGATTCCTCAGTTCCTGCCTAATATTGTTATAATTAGCCTTCCCCCAATTAAGCACCTTAACATGAGGGCTCCTGTTATCCTTATCCACCAGTACTTTGAAACTTACTGAATTATGATCACTCTTCCCGAAATGCTCTCCTACTGAAACTTCGACCACCTGGCCAGGTTCATTCCCTAATACCAGGTCCAGTATTGTCCCTTCCCGAGTTGGACTATCTATATATTGTCTCAGGAAACTCTCCTGGATGCACTTTACAAATTCTGGACCATCCAAACCCCTAGCACTAAGTGATTCCCAGTCAATATAGGGAAAGTTAAAATCACCCACCACAACAACCCTATTGCTTTTACATCTTTCCAAAATCTGCCTACATAACTGTTCCTCAATCTCCCGCCGGCAATTGGGAGGCCTATAGTAAACCCCTAACATTGTGACTGCACCCTTCCTATTCCGGAGCTCTACCCATATTGCCTCGCTGCATGAGCCCTCCAAGGTCGTACAGCTGTGATATTCCCCTTATCCAGCAGTGCAACTCCCCCACCTCTTCTACATCCCTCTCTATCCTGCCTGAAACATCTAAATCCTGGAACGTTTATCTGCCGATCCTGTCCATCCTTCAACCAAGTCTCTGTAATAGCAATAATATCATAGTCTCAAGTACTAATCCAAGCTCTAAGCTCATCTGCCTTGCCTGTTAAACTTCTCGCATTGAAACAAATGCATTTCAGACGCCCAGTCCCATTGTGTTCAGTAATTTCTCCCTGCCTGCCCTTCCTCTTAGTCCTACTGGCCATTTTCACTGGTTCCCAGTCATTTATTTCACCTGCTGACCTATTGCTCTGGTTCCCACCCCCCTGCCATACTAGTTTAAACCCTCCCGAGTGACACTAGAAAACCTCGCGGCCAGGATATTGGTGCCCCTCCAGTTTAGATGCAACCCGTCCTTCTTGTACAGGTCCCACCTGCCCCAGAAGAGATCCCAATGATCCGGATATCGGAAACCCTCCCTCCTACACCATCTGTTCAGCCACGTGTTTAGCTGCACTATCTTCCTATTTCTAGCCTCACTGGCACGTGGCACAGGGATTAATCCTGAGATTACAACCCTAGAGGTCCTGTTTTTTAACTTTCGGCCTAACTCCCTGAGCTCCCGCTGCAGGACCTCGTCACTCTTCCTGTCTGTCTCGTTAGTACCAATGTGTAGCACGATCTCTGGCTGTCCTCCCTCCCCCTTCAGAATGTCCCGTACCCGTTCAGAGACATCCTGGACCCTGGCACCAGGGAGGCAACATACCATCCTGGTGTCTCTTTCACAACCACAGAAGCACCTATCTGAGCCCCTAACTATAGAGTCCCCTAGGACAATTGCTCTTCTGTGCTCTGACCCCCACTGCTGAACAACAGAGACAGCCGTGGTGCCACTGCTCCGGCTACTGCTGTTGTTTTCCCCTGATAGGCCACCCCCCACAACAGTATCCAGAACGGTATACCTGTTAGAGAGGAACAGCCACAGGGGATCTCTGCACTGACTGCCTGCCCCTTCTAGCGGTCACCCCTCTATCTCTGTACCTTGGGTGTGACCACATCTGCAAAACTCCTGTCTATGATGCTTTCCGCCACCTGAATGCTCCTAAGTGCATCAACTGCTGCTCCGACCGATCCATGCGGGTCTGTGAGGAGCTGCAATCGGGTGCACTTCCTGCAGACGTAGTTGTCCGGGACACTTGAAGCATCACAGATTTCCCACATCCCACAGGTGAAGCACTTCACCCCAGCAACTGCCGTTTCGAGAACTATTTAATAAATTAATTTAAATCTAATAACTGCTTATTGACTCCTTATTAACTATACGTTCCCTAGGGCTAGATTTCTACTATAAATGCTAAATTCTAAGAGCAGTATTCCCCTGCTTCAGGTCTAGATAACCCGAGGTCAGGTTTTTATACTCACCGCTCTGGAACTCCACCCTCCGACTCTGCCCCCTGGAACTAGGCCGCGAATCCCCGAGGTCAGGTTTTTACACTCACCGCTCTGGAACTCTGTCCTCCGACTCTGCTCCCTGGAACTAGGCCGCAAATCCCCGAAGTAAGGTTTTTACACTCATCGCTCTTGAACTCCGTCCTCCGACTCTGCCCCCTGGAACTAGGCCGCGAATCCCCGAGGTCAGGTTTTTACACTCATCGCTCTGGAACTCCGCCCTCTGGCCCTGCTCCCTGGAACTAGGCCGCGAATCCCCAAGGTCAGGTTTTTACACTCATCGCTCTTGAACTCCGCCCTCCGACTCTGCTCCCTGGAACTAGGCCGCGAATCCCCGAGGTCAGGTTTTTACACTCATCGCTCTTGAACTCCGCCCTCCGACTCTGCCCCCTGGAACTAGGCCGCAAATCGTCAAGGTAAGGTTTTTATACTCACCTCTCTGGGACTCCGCCCTCTGGCCCTGCTCCCTGGAACTAGGCCACGAATCCCCGAGGTCAGGTTTTTACATTCACCGCTCTGGAACTCCGTCCTCCAACTCTGCTCCCTGGAACTAGGAATTGAGGGGAATTGAATACCAAAGTAGGGAGGTTATGCTTCAGTTGTGCAGGGCATTGGTGAGCCAAATCTGGAGTACTATGTACTATATTGATCTCCTTATTTAAAGAAGAATATAAATACGTTAGCAGCAGTTCAGAGAAGGTTTACTAGACTAATACCTGGAATGGACAGGCTGTCTTATGAGGAAAGGTCGGACAGACTGGGCTTGTATCCACTGGAGTTTAGAAGAGTGAGAGCTGACTTGATTGAAACATATAAGATCCTGAGGGGTATTGACAGGGGGGAGGTGGAGAGGGTGTTTCCCCTTGTGGGAGAATCTAGAACTAGGGGGGGGTCACTGTTTAAAAATAAAGGGGGTCGCTCATTTAAGACAGAGATGAGGAGAGATTTGTTTCTCCCAGGGGTTTTGAGCCTTTGGAACTCTCTTCCTCAAAAGGTGGTGCAAGCAAAGTCTTTGAATATTTTTAAGGCCGAGCGAGATAGATTCTTGATAAGAAAGGGGATGAAAGATTATCAGGGGCGGAGTGGGAATGTGGGGTTAGGTTAAAATCAGACCAGCCATGATCTTATTGAATGGCAGACCAGGCTCGAGGGGCCGAGTGGCCTCATCCTGTTCCTAATTTGTATGTTCCTGCCTGTTAACCAATCCTCTATCCATTCTAATATGTGACCCCCAACTCCACCTTGCTTTCTAACCTCTTGTGTGGCACCTTCTCGAATGCCTTTTGGAAATCCAGATATACTACATCTACTGGTTCCCCATTATCTACACTACTAGTTACACCCTCCAGGGACTCCAATAAGTTTGTCAAATATAATTTCCCTTTTGTAAGACCATGCTGACTTTGTCTAACAATGCGAGATTTTCTAAGTGCATTGTTAAAGCTTCTTTAATAATGGATTCCAGCATTTTCCCAAAGACTGATGTCAGGATAACTGGCCTGTAGTTCCTTGCTTTCTCTCTCTCTCTCCCCCTCCTTTTTTGAATTTTCTAACTTCCAATCTGCCGGGACCTATCCAGAGTCTTAGGGGTTATGGAAAATCACAGCCTGCACACCCACTATCTCCGCAGCTGTCCCTTTTAGAACCCTAGGGCGTAGGCCATCAGATCCTGGGGATTTGTCGGATTTTAGTCCCTCCGGTACTTTTTCTCTGCTGGTATTAATTTCCTTAATTTCTGTACTCTTGGCGAGCGTCTATTTCTGGCATGTTACTTGTATCTTCTACTGTGAAAACAGACACAAAATATTCAATCTGCTATTTCCTTATTCCACATGATCACTTCTCCTGCCTCTCTCTCCTAAAGGGACCAATGTTTATTTTAGCTACTCTCCTCCTTTTTATATACTTACAAAATCTCTTACAAGCTGTTTTTACATTCCTGGCTAGTTTACTCTTGTATTCCTTTTTTGCCCCTTTCATCCACGTTCTGGTGGCCCTCTGCTGGTTTTTAAAACTCTCCCAACCTTCAGGCTTGCTGCTGGTTTTTGCCACATTGTAAGCCTCTTCCATAAACTGGATACCATCCATCGTTCCCTGAGAGGTCCGGGGATGGATCTTTCTTGTTGTGTTTTTGTTCAATGGAGTGTGTTTTTGTTGAAGATTTTGGATTGTTTCTTCAAACATTTCCCACTGTCCCTTTACCTCCATCCCTTATAGTCTATTTACCCGATTAACCATAGCCTGTACTCCCCTCATACCTGCATAATTGGCTTTGCTTATGTTTAAGATCCAGCGTTACATACCCCACAGGAATTCAATGCACCTCTCTATGTAAACTCAAACTGAGACACATACACGGGCTGTGCAGTACAGGATGGAGCGAATCAGTCCCCCTTTTACCCGCTGTGTACCCAGAGGACATCATGGGGAACCTGATTGGATTCAGCTCCATGTATCTTGTTATTTCCACTGGTTTCCATAGCAGCAGCCACCACCTCCACCCGACCCAAAAACCAAAACGTAAAGAGTTAATGGTTATGTTAATGAGACAGGAATGTTAATGATGATGTAAGCATGACATCAGGGTCAGATGGCCATGGGGTTCCAATAGAACAAGACACAAGAACAGTCCGTGTCCAGAAAACCACATACTTGCCCTGACGCCTTTGTAAATAGTTCTTAATAAATAATTTCAAGAAAAACTATATGCCGACTACCTCCAGTCACTCATTGAATAAGCAAAACCTCACCAAGACTGGTAACAGCACAAAACATGGTGGCAGCGCTGAAACCACAGATTGGTAACCCACAGGCGAAGAACTTGGAATAGCTTGACCTCACAACAAAACGTACATTGGTGGGAGACAGTGAACCATGCACAATGCTGACAGCCATTGCACAGCACTGCACCTTCCACAGCCTCTCCAACACATCGAAGGCCTGTAGCAAGGACAGGGATGGGAGCTCTGCAGGAGACAGGTACCAAACAGCTTCGGGTTTACAAGATAACGTACAGAAACACTAGGTCCATACCCTTCTATATGCGATTGGGGCCATGGCTGATGATGCCCTGGAACGACAGGAGTTGAGGAATCTTGGCGTCCTAAGGTTATGAGGGCCTCCGATAATTACTTCAGCCCTAAGAAGAATCTGGTCATTGAAAGGGTGCAAGTCAATCAAAGGAGCCAAAGACCAGGTGATACATTTATTAGCAACTTGTATTGACTGGCTAGTAGTTGTGGCTACGGAGCTTTAAAGCATCAGTTAATTCATGACCGCTTTGCAGTCGGTGTGCTTGATGACGTACTGTCGGACGTCTTGCAAAGAGATTGCAAGGCAGCCAGAGGTGCAGCAGCATGGTCGGGGTGTACTTTGGGGGAGACGTCGAGGCTTGGGAGGTGTCGATCAAATACGTAGGCCCAAAGTCGGGAGCCCCGCCCACTGAAAAGCCCGCGAGAAAGCTTGCCAATGCTGCCAGAGGGACCGGGAGAATCCTTCACGTTATGTTAAAATGTTCCATGTGTGGAACCAAAAGAGACCACCGCCGTGAAGGCTGCCCAGCAGGGGGAGCCAAATACAGCAGGCGGAGGGAGCAAGCCTGCTCACTTTAAACAATTCTGCAAATCTGAAGTTCGGAGCAAGGAAATGTATCCAGCTTCCAAAAATTTCAAAGTCCAGGAAATCGGAAATCAAGCACATTCCAACCTGGCAATTTCCCGGGAGTAATCAAAGATCCCCGATAAGCGTTTCTGGTCCGTAGAGTTGGAAGTCCAAGGGTACAGAACAGGATTTAAACTGGTCACTGGGGCAGGGGGGACAGAGTTTTATCAGGCAAACTGGGCTGGCTTCAGAACTGTGGCAAGGGAGTCAAAATGCAACCAGCTGATCTAAAGTGATAAGGGCCAGGAGGCACAGATTACAAAGTGAAGGGTCAGTTCACCACAACCTTTCGTCAGAAAGATTAAATTAACGGCACTCTTTATACCTTACAGAACCATCAAGCTTCTGGATGAGTGCAGCTCCCACAACACTCAAGGAGCTCGACACCATCCAGGACAAAGCAGCCCCGCTTGATGGGCTCCCCATCCACAAACATTCACTCCTTCCACCACCGACGCACAGTAGCAGCAGTGTGTGTACCATCTACAAGATGCACTGCAGCAACTCACCAAGGCTCCTTAGACAGCACCTTCCAAACCCACGACCTCTACCATCTAGAAGGACAAGGGCAGCAGATACATGGGGAACACCACCACCTGGAAGTTCCCCTCCGAGCCACTCACCATCCTGACTTGGAAATATATCGGCCGTTCCTTCACTGTCGCTGGGTCCAAATCCTGGAACTCCCTCCCTAACAGCACGGTGGGTGTACCTACACCACAGGGACTGCAGCGGCTCAAGAAGACAGCTCAACCACACCTTCTCAAGGAGCAAATAGGGATGGGCAATAAACGCTGGGGTACGGGTCCCACACCCACTGACTCTCACTGGGATACAATAAACGCTGGCCCAGCGATATTTATGTAACAGAGAAAAATGTGCCCCAAAAATTCACAGAACTCTGAATCAATCAAAATTTAAATATGTGTAAAAGAAGGACATATAGTGACAGGTGGACAACATTAACTCAAAAAGTTAGGGTCTCTGAGTGTCTTAAAAAAGGAGAGAGAGAGAGGGATGCACAGGTTTAGGGAGGGATTTCCCGAGCTTAGGGCCCCAGGCAGTTGAAGGCACGGCCGGCGATGGTGGAGCAATGGGAATCAGGGGATGGTCAAGAGGCCGGAATTGGAGGTGTGTGTAGAACCCATACACGAGAGAGAGTCAATGTGTGTGGAACCTTTGCCATATTGAGAGTCAGTGTGTATGGGACACGTACCCCAGTGAGAGTCAGTGTGTGTGGGACCCGTATCCCAGTGAGAGTCAGTGTGTCTGGGACCCGTACCCCAGTGAGAGTCAGTGTGTGTGGGACCCGTACCCCAGTGAGAGTCAGTGTGTCTGGGACACGTACCCCAGTGAGAGTCAGTGTGTGTGGGACCCGTATCCCAGTGAGAGTCAGTGTGTCTGGGACCCGTACCCCAGTGAGAGTCAGTGTGTGTGGGACCCGTACCCCAGTGAGAGTCAGTGTGGGTGGGATATGTATCCCAGTGAGAGTCAGTGTGTGTGGGACCAGCACCCCAGTGAGTATCAGTGTGTGTGGGACCCATACCCCAGTGAGAATCAGTGTGTGTGTGTCCTGTACCCCAGTCAGAGTCAGTGTGTGTGGGACCTGTACCCCAGTGAGAGTCCGTGTGTGTGGGACCCGTACCCCAGTGAGTATCAGTGTGTGTGGGACCCGTACCCCAGTGAGAATCAGTGTGTGTGTGACCTGTACCCCAGTCAGTGTCAGTGTGTGTGGGACCCGTACCCCAGTGAGAGTCAGTGGGTGTGGGACCCGTGCCCCAGTGAGAGTCAGTGGGTGTGTGACCTGTACCCCAGTCAGAGTCAGTGTTTGTGGGACCCGTATCCCAGTGAGAGTCACTGGGTGTGGGACCCGTACCCCAGTGAGAGCCAGTGTGTGTGTGGGAATAGTACCCCAGTGAGAGTCAGTATGTGTGTGGGATCCGTACCCAAGTGAGAGTCAGTGTGTGTGGGACACATACCCCAGTAAGAGTCAGTGTGTGTGGGACCCGTACCCGAGTGTGAGTCAGTGTGTGTGAGACCCATACACCAGCGAGAGTCAGTGTGTGTGGGATCCGTACTCCAGTAAGAGTCAGTGTGTTTGGGACCTGTTCCCCTGTGAGAGTAAGTGTGTGTGGGACCTGTACCTCAGTGAATGTCAGTGTCAGTGGGACCCGTACCCCAGTGAGAGTCAGTGTGTGTGTGACCCGTACACCAGTGAGAGTCAGTGCGTGTAGGACCCGTAAACAACTGAGAGTCAGTGGGTGTGGAACTCGTACCCCAGTGAGAGTCAGTGTTTGTGGGACCCGTACCCCAGTGAGAGTCAGTGAGTGTGGGACACGTACCCCAGTGAGAGTCAGTGTGTGTGTGGGACCCTTTCCCCAGAAAGAATCAGTGTGTGTGGGAACCGTACCCCAGTGATAGTCAGTGTTTGTGTGTGGGACCTGTATGCCTGTGAGAGTCAGTGTGTGTGGAACGCGTACCCCAGTGAGAATCACTGTTGGTGGGTCCTGTATGCCTGTGAGAGTCAGTGTGTGTGGAACCCGTACCCCAGGGAGAGTCAGTGCTTGTGGGACCCGTACCCCAGTGAGAGTCAGTGTGTGTGGAACCCGTATCCCAGAAGGAGACAGTGTGTGTGGAACCTGTACGACAGTGAGAGTCAGTGTGTGTGGAACCTTTGTCCCAGTGAGAGTCAGTGTGTGTGGAACCCGTACCCCAGTGAGATTCAGTGTGTGTGGAACCCGTATCCCAGTGAGAGTCAGTGTTTGTGGGACCCGTATCCCAGTGAGAGTCAGTGTTTGTGGGACCCGTACCCCAGTGAGAGTCAGTGTGTGTGTGGGACCCGTACCCCAGTGAGAGTCAGTGTGTGCGGGACCCGTACCCCAGTGAGAGTCAGTGTGCGTGTGGGACACGTACCCCAGTGAGAGTCATTGTGTGTGGAACCTTTTTCCCAGTGAGAGTCAATGTGTGTGGAACCTTTTTCCAAGTGAGAGTCTGTCTGTGTGGGACCCGTACCCCAGTGAGAGTCAGTGTGTGTGGGACCAGTACCCCAGTGAGAGTCAGTGTGTGTGGAACCTTTACCCAGTGGGAGTCAGTGTTTGAGGGCCCTGTATCAAAGTGAGAGTCATTGTGTGTGGAACTTTTTCCCCAGTGAGAGTCTGTGTTTATGTGACCTGTACCCCATTGAGAGTCAGTGTGTGCAGGACCTGTACCCCAGTGAGAGTCAGTATTTATGGGACCTGTTACCCATTGAGAGTCAGTGTGTGAGGTACCCATGCCCCAGTGAGAGTCAGTGTTTATGAGACCTGTACCCCATTGAGAGTCAGTGTGTGTGGGACTCGTACCCCAGTGAGAGTCAGTGTGTGTGGGACCCGAACCCCAGTGAGAGTCAGTGGGTGTGTGACCTGTACCCCAGTGAGAATCAGTGTGTGTGTGACCTGTACCCCAGTCAGTGTCAGTGTGTGTGGGACCCGTACCCCAGTGAGAGTCAGTGTGCGTGTGGGACACGTACCCCAGTGAGAGTCATTGTGTGTGGAACCTTTTTCCCAGTGAGAGTCAATGTGTGTGGAACCTTTTTCCAAGTGAGAGTCTGTCTGTGTGGGACCCGTACCCCAGTGAGAGTCAGTGTGTGTGGGACCAGTACCCCAGTGAGAGTCAGTGTGTGTGGAACCTTTACCCAGTGGGAGTCAGTGTTTGAGGGCCCTGTATCAAAGTGAGAGTCATTGTGTGTGGAACTTTTTCCCCAGTGAGAGTCTGTGTTTATGTGACCTGTACCCCATTGAGAGTCAGTGTGTGCAGGACCTGTACCCCAGTGAGAGTCAGTATTTATGGGACCTGTTACCCATTGAGAGTCAGTGTGTGAGGTACCCATACCCCAGTGAGAGTCAGTGTTTATGAGACCTGTACCCCATTGAGAGTCAGTGTGTGTGGGACTCGTACCCCAGTGAGAGTCAGTGTGTGTGGGACCCGAACCCCAGTGAGAGTCAGTGGGTGTGTGACCTGTACCCCAGTGAGAATCAGTGTGTGTGTGACCTGTACCCCAGTCAGTGTCAGTGTGTGTGGGACCCGTACCCCAGCGAGAGTCAGTGGGTGTGGGACCCGTACCCCAGTGAGAGTCAGTGGGTGTGTGACCTGTACCCCAGTGAGAGTCAGTGTGTGTGTGACCTGTACCCCAGTCAGTGTCAGTGTGTGTGGGACCCGTACCCCAGTGAGAGTCAGTGGGTGTGTGACCTGTACCCCAGTCAGAGTCAGTGTTTGTGGGACCCGTATCCCAGTGAGAGTCAGTGGGTGTGGGACCCGTACCCCAGTGAGAGTCAGTATGTGTGTGGGATCCATACCCAAGTGAGAGTCAGTGTGTGTGGGACACATACCCCAGTAAGAGTCAGTGTGTGTGGGACCCGTACCCGAGTGTGAGTCAGTGTGTGTGAGACCCATACACCAGCGAGAGTCAGTGTGTGTGGGATCCGTACTCCAGTAAGAGTCAGTGTGTGTGGGACCCGTACCCCTGTGAGAGTAAGTGTGTGTGGGACCTGTACCTCAGTGAATGTCAGTGTCAGTGGGACCAGTACCCCAGTGAGAGTCAGTGTGTGTGTGACCCGTACACCAGTGAGAGTCAGTGCGTGTGGGACCCGTAAACAACTGAGAGTCAGTGGGTGTGGGACTCGTACCCCAGTGAGAGTCAGTGTTTGTGGGACCCGTACCCCAGTGAGAGTCAGTGAGTGTGGGACACGTACCCCAGTGAGAGTCAGTGTTTATGGGACCTGTACCCCATTGAGAGTCAGTGTGTGTGGGACCCGTACCCCAGTGAGAGTTAGTGTGTGTGTGGGACCCTTTCCCCAGAAAGAATCAGTGTGTGTGGGAACCGTACCCCAGTGATAGTCAGTGTTTGTGTGTGGGACCTGTATGCCTGTGAGAGTCAGTGTGTGTGGAACGCGTACCCCAGTGAGAATCACTGTTGGTGGGTCCTGTATGCCTGTGAGAGTCAGTGTGTGTGGAACCCGTACCCCAGGGAGAGTCAGTGCTTGTGGGACCCGTACCCCAGTGAGAGTCAGTGTGTGTGGAACCCGTATCCCAGAAGGAGACAGTGTGTGTGGAACCTGTACGACAGTGAGAGTCAGTGTGTGTGGAACCTTTGTCCCAGTGAGATTCAGTGTGTGTGGAACCCGTATCCCAGTGAGAGTCAGTGTTTGTGGGACCCGTATCCCAGTGAGAGTCAGTGTTTGTGGGACCCGTACCCCAGTGAGAGTCAGTGTGTGTGTGGGACCCGTACCCCAGTGAGAGTCAGTGTGAGTGTGGGACACGTACCCCAGTGAGAGTCAGTGTGTGTGTGGGACACGTACCCCAGTGAGAGTCATTTTGTGTGGAACCTTTTTCCCAGTGAGAGTCAATGTGTGTGGAACCTTTTTCCAAGTGAGAGTCTGTGTTATGTGACCTGTACCCCACTGAGAGTCAGTGTGTGCGGGACCTGTACCCCAGTGAGAGTCAGTATTTATGGGACCTGTTACCCATTGAGAGTCAGTGTGTGAGGTACCCATACCCCAGTGAGAGTCAGTGTATGTGGGACACGTACCCCAGTGAGAGTCAGTGTGTGTGGGACCCGAACCCCAGTGAGAGTCAGTGTTTGTGGGACCAGTACCCCAGTGAGAGTCAGTGTTTGTGGGACCCGTACCCCAGTGAGAGTCAGTGTGTGTGGGACCCGTACCCCAGTGAGAGTCAGTGTGTGCGGGACCCATTCCCCTGTGAGAGTCAGTGTGTGTGGGAACAGTAGCCCAGTGAGAGTCAATGTGTGTGGGACCCGTACCCCAGTGAGAGTCAGTGTGTGTGGGACCAGTACCCCAGTGAGAGTCAGTGTGTGTGGGACCAGTACCCCAGTGAGAGTTAATGTTTGTGGAACGTTTTTCCCAGTTGGAGCCAGTGTGGGTGGAACCTTTTTCCAAGTGAGAGTCAGTATGTGTGGGACCTTTACCCAGTGGGAATCAGTGTTTGAGGTTCCTGTACCCCAGTGAGAGTCAGTGTGTGTGGAACCCATACCCCAGTGAGAGTCAGTGTTTATGTCACCTGTACCCCATTGAGGGTCAGTGTGTGTGTGGAACCCGTACCCCAGTGAGAGTCAGAGTTTATGGGACCTGTACCCCTTTGAGAGTCAGTGTCTGTGGGACCTTTACCCCAGTGAGAGTCAATGTGTGTGTGGGACCCGTAACCCAGTGAGAGTCAGTGTGTGTGGGACCCGTACCCCAATGTGGGTCAGTGTGTATGAAACCTTTGCCCAGTGGGAGTCAGTGTTTGTCGGACTTGTATTCCAATGAGAGTCAGTGTGTGTGGGACCCGTACCCCTATGAGCGTAAGTGTGTGTGGTACCTCTACCCCAGTGAGAGTCAGTCTGTGTGGAACCCATACCCCAGTGAGAGTCAGTGTGTGAGGGACCCGTACCACAGTGAGAGACAGTGTGTGTGGGACACGTACCCCAGTGTGAGTCAGTGTGTGTGAGACAAGTATCCCAGTGAGAATCAATGTATGTGCGACCCGTACCCCAGTGAGTCTCAATGTGTGTGGGACCTTTGCCCCGGTGAGAGTCAGTGTGTGTGGAACCCATTGCCCAGTTAGAGTCAGTGTGTATGGAAACTCATCCCAGTGAGAGTCAGTGTGTGTGGGACCCGTACATGAGTGACAGTCAGCGTGTGTGGGACCCATACCCCAGTGAGAGTCAGTGTGCGAGGAACATTTGTCCCAGTGAGAGTCAGTGTTTGAGGGACACGTATCCCAGTTTGAGTCAGTGTTTGTGAGACCTGTATCCCAGTGAGAGTCTCTGTGTGTGGAACCCACACCCTAGTGAGAGTCAGTGTGTGTGGAACCCGTACCCCAGTGAGAGTCAGTGTGTGTGGAATCTTTACCCTGTGGGAGTCAGTGTTTATGTGACCTGTACCCCATTGAGAGTCAGTGTGTGCGGGACCTGTACCCCAGTGAGAGTCAGTGTGTGCGGGACCTGTACCCCAGTGAGAGTCAGTGTTTATGGGACCTGTTACCCATTGAGAGTCAGTGTGTGAGGAACCCGTACCCCAGTGAGAGTTTGTGTGTGTGGGACCCGAACCCCAGTGAGAGTCAGTGTGTGTGTGGGACCCGTATACCAGTGAGAGTCAGCGTATGTGGGACACATACCCCAGTGAGAGTCAGTGTGTGTGGGACCCGAACCCCAGTGAGAGTCAGTGTCTGTGGGACGTTTACCCCAGTAAGAGTCAATGTGTGTGTGGGACCCGTAACCCAGTGAGAGTCAGTGCTTGTGGGACCCGTACCCCAATGTGGGTCAGTGTGTGTGAAACCTTTGCCCAGTGGGAGTCAGTGTTTGTCGGACTTGTATTCCAATGAGAGTCAGTGTGTGTGGGACCCGTACCCCTATGAGCGTAAGTGTGTGTGGTACCTCTACCCCAGTGAGAGTCAGTGTGTGTGGGACCAATACCCCAGTGATGGTCAGTGTGTGTGGGACACGAACCCAGTGAGAGTCAGTCTGTGTGGAACCCACACCCTAGTGAGAGTCAGTGTGTGTGGAACCCATACCTCAGTGAGAGTCAGTGTGTGAGGGACCCGTACCCCAGTGAGAGTCAGTGTGTGCGGGACCCGTTCCCCTGTGAGAGTCAGTGTGTGTGGGACCCGTACCCCAGTGAGAGTCAGTGTGTACGGGACACGTTCCCCAGTGAGAGTCAGTGTATGTGGGAACAGTAGCCCAGTGAGAGTCAATGTGTGTGGGACCAGTACCCTAGTGAGAGTTAATGTTTGTGGAACGTTTTTCCCAGTTGGAGCCAGTGTGTGTGGGACCTTTTTCCAAGTGAGAGTCAGTGTGTGTGAGACCCGTAACCCAGTGAGAGTCAGTGTGTGTGGAACCTTTACCCAGTGGGAATCAGTGTTTGAGGGTCCTGTACCCCAGAGAGAGTCAGTGTATGTGGAATCTTTGCCCCAGTGAGAGTCAGTGTTTTTGTCACCTGTACCCCATTGAGGGTCAGCGTGTATGGGACCTGTATCCCAGTAAGAGTCAGTTTTTATGGGACCTGTTACCCATTGAGAGTCAGTGTGTGTGGAACCCGTACCCCAGTGAGAGTCAGTGTGTGTGGAACCCGTACCCCAGTGAGAGTCAGAGTTTATGGGACCTGTACCCCTTTGAGAGTCAGTGTCTGTGGGACCTTTACCCCAGTGAGAGTCAATGTGTGTGTGGGACCCGTAACCCAGTGAGAGTCAGTGTGTGTGGGACCCTTACCCCAATGTGGGTCAGTGTGTGTGAAACCTTTGCCCAGTGGGAGTCAGTGTTTGTCGGACTTGTATTCCAATGAGAGTCAGTGTGTGTGGGACCCGTACCCCTATGAGCGTAAGTGTGTGTGGTACCTCTACCCCAGTGAGAGTCAGTGTGTGTGGGACCAATACCCCAGTGAGAGTCAGTGTGTGTGGGACACGAACCCAGTGAGAGTCAGTCTGTGTGGAACCCACACCCTAGTGAGCGTCAGTGTGTGTGGAACCCATATCCCAGTGAGAGTCAGTGTGTGAGGGTCCCGTACCACAGTGAGAGTCAGTGTGTGTGGAACACGTACCCGAGTGAGAGTCAGTGTGTGTGAGACAAGTATCCCAGTGAGAATCAATGTATGTGCGACCCGTACCCCAGTGAGTCTCAATGTGTGTGGGACCCTTGCCCAGGTGAGAGTCAGTGTGTGTGGAACCCATTGCCCAGTTAGAGTCAGTGCGTATGGAAACTCATCCCAGTGAGAGTCAGTGTGTGTGGGACCCGTACACCAGTGACAGTCAGCGTGTGTGGGACCCGTACCCCAGTGAGAGTCAGTGTGTACGGGACCCGTTCCCCAGTGAGTGTCAGTGTGTGTGGGACCTGTACCCCAGTGAGAGTCAGTGTGTGTGTGGGACCCGTACCCCAGTGAGAGTCAGTGTGTGAGGGACCCGTACCCCAGTGAGAGTCAATGTGTATGGGACCCGTTCCCCAGTGAGAGTCAGTGTCTGTGGGACGTTTACCCCAGTGAGAGTCAGTGTGTGTGTGGGACCCGTAACCCAGTGAGAGTCAGTGTGTGTGGGACCCGTACCTCTATGAGCGTAAGTGTGTGTGGTACCTCTACCCGAGTGAGAGTCAGTGTGTGTGGGAATAATACCCCAGTGAGAGTCAGTGTGTGTGGGACTCGAACCCAGTGAGAGTCAGTCTGTGTGGAACCCACACCCTAGTGAGCGTCAGTGTGTGTGGAACCCATACCTCAGTGAGGGACAGTGTGTGTGGGACCCGTACCCCAGTGAAGACAGTGTGTGTGGGACCTGTACCCCAGTGAGAGTTAGTTTTTGTGGGACTCGTACCCCAATGTGAGTCGGTGTGTGTGAAAACTTTGCCCAGTGGAAGTCAGTGTTTGTGGGACCTGTATTCTATCGAGAGTCAGTGTGTGAGGGACCCATACCCCAGTGAGAGTCAGTGTGTGAGGGACCCATACCCCAGTGAGAGTTGGTGTGTGTGGGACACGATCCCAGTGAGAGTCAGTGTGTGTGGAACCCACACCCTAGTGAGCGTCAGTGTGTGTGGAACCCATACCCAAGTGAGAGGCAGTGTGTGTGGGACCCGTCCCCCAGTGAGAGGCAGTGTGTGTGGGACCCGTCCCCCAGTGAGAGTCAGTGTGTGTGGGACCCGTTCCCTGTGAGAGTCAGTGTGTGTGGGACGAGTACCCAAGTGATATTTAGTATTTGTGGAACCATTTTCCCAATGAGAGTCAGTGTGTGTGGAACCCTTTTCCAAGTGAGAGTCAGTGTTTATAGGACCCGTACCCCAGTGAGAGTCAGTGTGTGTGGGACCCGTACCCCAGTGAGAGTCAGTGTTTATGGGACCTGTTACCCATTGAGAGTCAGTGTGTGTGGAACCCGTACCCCAGTGAGAGTCAGTGTTTATGGGACCTGTACCCCATTGAGAGTCAGTGTGTGTGGGACCCGTACCCCAGTGAGAGTCAGTGTTTATGGGACCTGTTACCCATTGAGAGTCAGTGTGTGTGGGACCCGTACCCCAGTGAGAGTCAGTGTGTGTGTGGGACTCTTTCCCCAGAAAGAGTCAGTGTGTGTGGGAACCGTACCCCAGTGATAGTCAGTGTTTGTGTGTGGGACCTGTATGCCTGTGAGAGTCAGTGTGCGTGGAACGCGTATCCCAGTGAGAATCACTGTTGGTGGGTCCTGTATGCCTGTGAGAGTCAGTGTGTGTGGGACGTTTACCCCAGTGAGAGTCAATGTGTGTGTGGGACCCGTACCCCAGTGAGAGTCAGTGCTTGTGGGACCCGTACCCCAGTGAGAGTCAGTGTGTGTGGGACCCGTACCCCAGTGAGAGTCAGTGTGTGTGAGACATGTATCCCAGTGAGAATCAATGTACGTGGGACCCGTACCCCAGTGAGAGTCAGTGTGTGGGAGACATGTATCCCAGTGAGAATCAATGTATGTTGGACCCGTACACCAGTGAGAGTCAGTGTGTGTGGGACCCGTACCCCAGTGAGAGTCAGTGTGTATGGGACCCGTACCCCAGTGAGAGTCAGTGTGTGTGGGACCCGTACCCCAGTGAGTGTCAGTGTGTATGGGACCCGTACCCCAGTGTGATTCAGTGTGTGTGTGGAACCTTTGCACCAGTGAGAGTCAGTGTGAGTGGACCCTTTGTCCCAGTGAGAGTCAGTGTGTGTGGAACCCGTACCCCAGTGTGATTCAGTGTGTGTGGAAACCGTATCCCAGTGAGAGTCAGTGTTTGTGGGACCCGTACCCCAGTGAGAGTCAGTGTGTGTGTGGGACCCGTACCCCAGTGAGAGTCAGTGTGTGTGTGGGACACGTACCCCAGTGAGAGTCATTGTGTGTGGAACCTTTTTCCCAGTGAGAGTCAATGTGTGTGGAACCTTTTTCCAAGTGAGAGTCTGTCTGTGTGGGACCCGTACCCCAGCGAGAGTCAGTGTGTGTGGGACCAGTACCCCAGTGAGAGTCAGTGTGTGTGGAACCTTTACCCAGTGGGAGTCAGTGTTTGAGGGCCCTGTATCAAAGTGAGAGTCATTGAGTGTGGATCTTTTTCCCCAGTGAGAGTCTGTGTTATGTGACCTGTACCCCATTGAGAGTCAGTGTGTGCGGGACCTGTACCCCAGTGAGAGTCAGTGTTTATGAGACCTGTACCCCATTGAGAGTCAGTGTGTGTGGGACTCGACCCCCAGTTAGAGTCAGTGTGTGTGGGACCCGAACCCCAGTGAGAGTCATTGTGTGTGGAACCTTTTTCCCAGTGAGAGTCAATGTGTATGGGACCCGTTCCCCAGTGAGAGTCAGTGTATGTGGGACACGTACCCCAGCGAGAGTCAGTGTGTGTGGGACCCGAACCCCAGTGAAAGTCAGTGTTTGTGGGACCAGTACCCCAGTGAGAGTCAGTGTGTGTGGGACCCGTACCCCAGTGAGAGTCAGTTTTTGTGGGACCCGTACCCCAGTGAGAGTCAGTGTGTGTGGGACCAGTACCCCAGTGAGAGTCAGTGTGTGTGGGACCCGTACCCCAGTGAGAGTCAGTGTCTGTGGGACGTTTACCCCAGTGAGAGTCAATGTGTGTGTGGGACCCGTAACCCAGTGAGAGTCAGTGTGTGTGGGACCCTTACCCCAATGTGGGTCAGTGTGTGTGAAACCTTTGCCCAGTGGGAGTCAGTGTTTGTCAGATTTGTATTCCAATGAGAGTCAGTGTGTGTGGGACCCGTACCCCTATGAGCGTAAGTGTGTGTGGTACCTCTACCCCAGTGAGAGTCTGTGTGTGTGGGACCAATACCCCAGTGACAGTCAGTGTGTGTGGGACAAGAACCCAGTGAGAGTCAGTCTGTGTGGAACCCACACCCTAGTGAGCGTCAGTGTGTGTGGAACCCATACCTCAGTGAGAGTCAGTGTGTGAGGGACCCGTACCACAGTGAGAGACAGTGTGTGTGGGACCCGTACCCCAGTAAAGACAGTGTGTGTGGAACTGTAACCCAGTGAGAGTCAGAGTGTTTGGGACCCGTACCCCAGTGAGAGTCAGAGTGTTTGGGACCCGTACCCCAATGTGAGTCGGTGTGTGTGAAAACTTTTCCCAGTGGAAGTCAGTGTTTGTGGGACTTGTATTCCATCGAGAGTCAATGTGTGAGGGACCCGTTCCCCAGTGAGAGTCAGCGTGTGTGGGATCCGTACCCCAGTGAGAGTCAGTGTGTGTGGGACCCATCCCCCAGTGAGAGTCAGTGTGTGTGCAACCTTTGCCCCAGTGGTAATCAGTGTGTGTGGGACCTGTACCACAGTGAGAATCAGTGTGTGTGAGACATGTACCCCAGTGAGAGTCAGTGTGTGGGAGACATGTATCCCAGTGAGAATCAATGTATGTGGGACCCGTACACCAGTGTGATTCAGTGTGTGTGTAGAACCTTTGCACCAGTGAGAGTCAGTGTGTGTGGAACCCGTACGCCAGGGAGAGTCAGTGCTTGTGGGACCCGTACCCCAGTGAGAGTCAGTGTGTGTGGAACCCGTACCCCAGAAGGAGACAGTGTGTGTGGAACCTGTACGACAGTGAGAGTCAGTGTGTGTGGAACCTTTGTCCCAGTGAGAGTCAGTGTGTGTGGAACCCGTACCCCAGTGAGATTCAGTGTGTGTGGGACCCGAACCCCAGTGAGAGTCAGTTTTTGTGGGACCAGTACCCCAGTGAGAGTCAGTGTGTGCGGGAACCGTTCCCCTGTGAGAGTCAGTGTGTGTGGGACCCGTACCCCAGTGAGAGTCAGTGTTTATGGGACCTGTTACCCATTGAGAGTCAGCGTGTGTGGTACCCGTACCCCATTGAGAGTCAGTGTGTGTGGGACCTGTACCCCAATGAGAGTCAGTGTGTGTGGGACCCGTACCCCAGTGAGAGTCAGTGTGTGTGGGACCCATACCCCAGTGAGAGACAGTGTTTATGGGACCTGTACCCCATTGAGAGTCAGTGTGTGCTTGGGACCCGTACCCCAGTGAGAGTCAGTTTTTGTGGGACCCGTACCCCAGTGGGAGTCAGTGTGTGTGGGATCCGTTCCCTGTGAGAGTCAGTGTGTGTGGGACCAGTACCCAAGTGATATTTAGTATTTGTGGAACCATTTTCCCAATGAGAGTCAGTGTGTGTGGAACCTTTTTCCAAGTGAGAGTCAGTGTTTATGGGACCCGTACCCCAGTGAGAGTCAGTGTGTGTGGGACCCGTACCCCAGTGAGAGTCAGTGTGTGTGGGACCCGTACCCCAGTGAGAGTCAGTGTTTATGGGACCTGTTACCCATTGAGAGTCAGTGTGTGTGGAACCCGTACCCCAGTGAGAGTCAGTGTTTATGGGACCTGTACCCCATTGAGAGTCAGTGTGTGTGGGGCCCGTACCCCAGTGAGAGTCAGTGTGTGCTTGGGACCCGTACCCCAGAAAGAGTCAGTGTGTGTGGGAACCGTACCCCAGTGATAGTCAGTGTTTGTGTGTGGGACCTGTATGCCTGTGAGAGTCAGTGTGCGTGGAACGCGTACCCCAGTGAGAATCACTGTTGGTGGGTCCTGTATGCCTGTGAGAGTCAGTGTGTGTGGAACCCGTACTCCAGTGAGAGTCAGTGCTTGTGGGACCCGTACCCCAGTGAGAGTCAGTGTGTGTGGAACCCATAACCCAGTGAGAGTCAGTGTGTGTGGGACCTGTACCCCAGTGAGAGTCAGTGTGTGGGAGACATGTATCCCAGTGAGAATCAATGTATGTTGGACCCGTACACCAGTGAGAGTCAGTGTGTGTGGGACCCGTACCCCAGTGAGAGTCAGTGTGTATGGGACCCGTACCCCAGTGTGATTCAGTGTGTGTGTGGAACCTTTGCACCAGTGAGAGTCAGTGTGAGTGGACCCTTTGTCCCAGTGAGAGTCAGTGTGTGTGGAACCCGTACCCCAGTGTGATTCAGTGTGTGTGGAACCCGTATCCCAGTGAGAGTCAGTGTTTGTGGGACCCGTACCCCAGTGAGAGTCAGTGTGTGTGTGGGACCCGTACCCCAGTGAGAGTCAGTGTGTGTGTGGGACACGTACCCCAGTGAGAGTCATTGTGTGTGGAACCTTTTTCCCAGTGAGAGTCAATGTGTGTGGAACCTTTTTCCAAGTGAGATTCTGTCTGTGTGGGACCTGTACCCCAGTGAGAGTCAGTGTGTATGGGACCCGTACCCCAGTGAGAGTCAGTGTGTGTGGAACCTTTACCCAGTGGGAATCAGTGTTTGAGGGCCCTGTATCAAAGTGAGAGTCATTGAGTGTGGATCTTTTTCCCCAGTGAGAGTCTGTGTTATGTGACCTGTACCCCATTGAGAGTCAGTGTGTGCGGGACCTGTACCCCAGTGAGAGTCAGTGTTTATGGGACCTGTTACCCATTGAGAGTCAGTGTGTGAGGTACACATACCCCAGTGAGAGTCAGTGTTTATGAGACCTGTACCCCATTGAGAGTCAGTGTGTCTGGGACTTGTCCCCCAGTTAGAGTCAGTGTGTGTGGGAGCCGAAACCCAGTGAGAGTCATTGTGTGTGGACCCTTTTTCCCAGTGAGAGTCAATGTGTATGGGACCCGTTCCCCAGTGAGAGTCAGTGTATGTGGGACACGTACCCCAGTGAGAGTCAGTGTGTGTGGGACCCGAACCCCAGTGAGAGTCAATGTTTGTGGGACAATACCCCAGTGAGAGTCAGTGTGTGTGGGACCCGTACCCCAGTGAGAGTCAGTGTGTGTGGGACCCGAACCCCAGTGAGAGTCAGTGTTTGTGGGACCAGTACCCCAGTGAGAGTCAGTGTTTGTGGGACCCGTACCCCAGTGAGAGTCAGTGTGTGTGGGACCCGAACCCCAGTGAGAGTCAGTTTTTGTGGGACCAGTACCCTAGTGAGAGTCAGTGTGTGTGGGACCCGTACCCCAGTGAGAGTCAGTGTCTGTGGGACGTTTACCCCAGTGAGAGTCAATGTGTGTGTGGGACCCGTACCCCAGTGAGAGTCAGTGTGTGTGCGACCCGTACCCCAGTGAGAGTCAGTGTGTGTGGGACCCGTACCCCAGTGAGAGTCAGTGTGTGTGGGACCCGTACCCCAGTGAGAGTCAGTGTGTGTGAGACATGTATCCCAGTGAGAATCAATGTATGTGGGACCCGTACCCCAGTGAGAGTCAGTGTGTGGGAGACATGTATCTCAGTGAGAATCAATGTATGTTGGACCCGTACACCAGTGAGAGTCAGTGTGTGTGGGACCCGTACCCCAGTGAGAGTCAGTGTGTATGGGACCCGTACCCCAGTGTGATTCAGTGTGTGTGTGGAACCTTTGCACCAGTGAGAGTCAGTGTGAGTGGACCCTTTGTCCCAGTGAGAGTCAGTGTGTGTGGAACCCGTACCCCAGTGTGATTCAGTGTGTGTGGAACCCGTATCCCAGTGAGAGTCAGTGTTTGTGGGACCCGTACCCCAGTGAGAGTCAGTGTGTGTGTGGGACCCGTACCCCAGTGAGAGTCAGTGTGTGTGTGGGACACGTACCCCAGTGAGAGTCATTGTGTGTGGAACCTTTTTCCCAGTGAGAGTCAATGTGTGTGGAACCTTTTTCCAAGTGAGAGTCTGTCTGTGTGGGACCCGTACCCCAGTGAGAGTCAGTGTGTGTGGGACCAGTACCCCATTGAGAGTCAGTGTGTGCGGGACCTGTACCCCAGTGAGAGTCAGTGTTTATGGGACCTGTTACCCATTGAGAGTCAGTGTGTGAGGTACACATACCCCAGTGAGAGTCAGTGTTTATGAGACCTGTACCCCATTGAGAGTCAGTGTGTGTGGGACTCGACCCCCAGTTAGAGTCAGTGTGTGTGGGACCCGAACCCCAGTGAGAGTCATTGTGTGTGGAACCTTTTTCCCAGTGAGAGTCAATGTGTATGGGACCCGTTCCCCAGTGAGAGTCAGTGTATGTGGGACACGTACCCCAGCGAGAGTCAGTGTGTGTGGGACCCGAACCCCAGTGAAAGTCAGTGTTTGTGGGACCAGTACCCCAGTGAGAGTCAGTGTGTGTGGGACCCGTACCCCAGTGAGAGTCAGTGTTTGTGGGACCCGAACCCCAGTGAGAGTCAGTGTGTGTGGGACCAGTACCCCAGTGAGAGTCAGTGTGTGTGGGACCCGTACCCCAGTGAGAGTCAGTGTCTGTGGGACGTTTACCCCAGTGAGAGTCAATGTGTGTGTGGGACCTGTAACCCAGTGAGAGTCAGTGTGTGTGGGACCCTTACCCCAATGTGGGTCAGTGTGTGTGAAACCTTTGCCCAGTGGGAGTCAGTGTTTGTCAGACTTGTATTCCAATGAGAGTCAGTGTGTGTGGGACCCGTACCCCTATGAGCGTAAGTGTGTGTGGTACCTCTACCCCAGTGAGAGTCTGTGTGTGTGGGACCAATACCCCAGTGACAGTCAGTGTGTGTGGGACAAGAACCCAGTGAGAGTCAGTCTGTGTGGAACCCACACCCTAGTGAGCGTCAGTGTGTGTGGAACCCATACCTCAGTGAGAGTCAGTGTGTGTGGGACCCGTACCCCAGTGAGAGTCAGTGTGTGTGAGACATGTATCCCAGTGAGAATCAATGTATGTGGGACCCGTACCCCAGTGAGAGTCAGTGTGTGGGAGACATGTATCTCAGTGAGAATCAATGTATGTTGGACCCGTACACCAGTGAGAGTCAGTGTGTGTGGGACCCGTACCCCAGTGAGAGTCAGTGTGTATGGGACCCGTACCCCAGTGTGATTCAGTGTGTGTGTGGAAACTTTGCACCAGTGAGAGTCAGTGTGAGTGGACCCTTTGTCCCAGTGAGAGTCAGTGTGTGTGGAACCCGTACCCCAGTGTGATTCAGTGTGTGTGGAACCCGTATCCCAGTGAGAGTCAGTGTTTGTGGGACCCGTACCCCAGTGAGAGTCAGTGTGTGTGTGGGACCCGTACCCCAGTGAGAGTCAGTGTGTGTGTGGGACACGTACCCCAGTGAGAGTCATTGTGTGTGGAACCTTTTTCCCAGTGAGAGTCAATGTGTGTGGAACCTTTTTCCAAGTGAGAGTCTGTCTGTGTGGGACCCGTACCCCAGTGAGAGTCAGTGTGTGTGGGACCAGTACCCCAGTGAGAGTCAGTGTGTGTGGAACCTTTACCCAGTGGGAGTCAGTGTTTGAGGGCCCTGTATCAAAGTGAGAGTCATTGAGTGTGGATCTTTTTCCCCAGTGAGAGTCTGTGTTATGTGACCTGTACCCCATTGAGAGTCAGTGTGTGCGGGACCTGTACCCCAGTGAGAGTCAGTGTTTATGGGACCTGTTACCCATTGAGAGTCAGTGTGTGAGGTACACATACCCCAGTGAGAGTCAGTGTTTATGAGACCTGTACCCCATTGAGAGTCAGTGTGTGTGGGACTCGACCCCCAGTTAGAGTCAGTGTGTGTGGGACCCGAACCCCAGTGAGAGTCATTGTGTGTGGAACCTTTTTCCCAGTGAGAGTCAATGTGTATGGGACCCGTTCCCCAGTGAGAGTCAGTGTATGTGGGACACGTACCCCAGCGAGAGTCAGTGTGTGTGGGACCCGAACCCCAGTGAAAGTCAGTGTTTGTGGGACCAGTACCCCAGTGAGAGTCAGTGTGTGTGGGACCCGTACCCCAGTGAGAGTCAGTGTTTGTGGGACCCGAACCCCAGTGAGAGTCAGTGTGTGTGGGACCAGTACCCCAGTGAGAGTCAGTGTGTGTGGGACCCGTACCCCAGTGAGAGTCAGTGTCTGTGGGACGTTTACCCCAGTGAGAGTCAATGTGTGTGTGGGACCTGTAACCCAGTGAGAGTCAGTGTGTGTGGGACCCTTACCCCAATGTGGGTCAGTGTGTGTGAAACCTTTGCCCAGTGGGAGTCAGTGTTTGTCAGACTTGTATTCCAATGAGAGTCAGTGTGTGTGGGACCCGTACCCCTATGAGCGTAAGTGTGTGTGGTACCTCTACCCCAGTGAGAGTCTGTGTGTGTGGGACCAATACCCCAGTGACAGTCAGTGTGTGTGGGACAAGAACCCAGTGAGAGTCAGTCTGTGTGGAACCCACACCCTAGTGAGCGTCAGTGTGTGTGGAACCCATACCTCAGTGAGAGTCAGTGTGTGAGGGACCCGTACCACAGTGAGAGACAGTGTGTGTGGGACCCGTACCCCAGTAAAGACAGTGTGTGTGGAACTGTAACCCAGTGAGAATCAGAGTGTTTGGGACCCATACCCCAGTGAGAGTCAGAGTGTTTGGGACCCGTACCCCAATGTGAGTCGGTGTGTGTGAAAACTTTTCCCAGTGGAAGTCAGTGTTTGTGGGACTTGTATTCCATCGAGAGTCAATGTGTGAGGGACCCGTTCCCCAGTGAGAGTCAGCGTGTGTGGGATCCGTACCCCAGTGAGGTCAGTTTGTGTGGGACCGTCCCCCAGTGAGAGTCAGTGTGTGTGCAACCTTTGCCCCAGTGGTAATCA
This sequence comes from Isurus oxyrinchus, assembly GCA_026770705.1. Classification (NCBI taxonomy): domain Eukaryota; kingdom Metazoa; phylum Chordata; class Chondrichthyes; order Lamniformes; family Lamnidae; genus Isurus; species Isurus oxyrinchus. The sequence goes on along the minus strand of JANJGN010001188.1, from coordinate 109,340 downwards.
GTGTGTGTGGGACCTGTACCACAGTGAGAATCAGTGTGTGTGAGACATGTACCCCAGTGAGAGTCAGTGTGTGGGAGACATGTATCCCAGTGAGAATCAATGTATGTGGGACCCGTACACCAGTGTGATTCAGTGTGTGTGTGGAACCTTTGCACCAGTGAGAGTCAGTGTGTGTGGAACCCGTACCCCAGGGAGAGTCAGTGCTTGTGGGACCCGTACCCCAGTGAGAGTCAGTGTGTGTGGAACCCGTACCCCAGAAGGAGACAGTGTGTGTGGAACCTGTACGACAGTGAGAGTCAGTGTGTGTGGAACCTTTGTCCCAGTGAGAGTCAGTGTGTGTGGAACCCGTACCCCAGTGAGATTCAGTGTGTGTGGGACCCGAACCCCAGTGAGAGTCAGTGTTTGTGGGACCAGTACCCCAGTGAGAGTCAGTGTTTGTGGGACCCGTACCCCAGTGAGAGTCAGTGTGTGTGGGACCCGAACCCCAGTGAGAGTCAGTTTTTGTGGGACCAGTACCCTAGTGAGAGTCAGTGTGTGTGGGACCCGTACCCCAGTGAGAGTCAGTGTCTGTGGGACGTTTACCCCAGTGAGAGTCAATGTGTGTGTGGGACCCGTACCCCAGTGAGAGTCAGTGTGTGTGCGACCCGTACCCCAGTGAGAGTCAGTGTGTGTGGGACCCGTACCCCAGTGAGAGTCAGTGTGTGTGGGACCCGTACCCCAGTGAGAGTCAGTGTGTGTGAGACATGTATCCCAGTGAGAATCAATGTATGTGGGACCCGTACCCCAGTGAGAGTCAGTGTGTGGGAGACATGTATCTCAGTGAGAATCAATGTATGTTGGACCCGTACACCAGTGAGAGTCAGTGTGTGTGGGACCCGTACCCCAGTGAGAGTCAGTGTGTATGGGACCCGTACCCCAGTGTGATTCAGTGTGTGTGTGGAACCTTTGCACCAGTGAGAGTCAGTGTGAGTGGACCCTTTGTCCCAGTGAGAGTCAGTGTGTGTGGAACCCGTACCCCAGTGTGATTCAGTGTGTGTGGAACCCGTATCCCAGTGAGAGTCAGTGTTTGTGGGACCCGTACCCCAGTGAGAGTCAGTGTGTGTGTGGGACCCGTACCCCAGTGAGAGTCAGTGTGTGTGTGGGACACGTACCCCAGTGAGAGTCATTGTGTGTGGAACCTTTTTCCCAGTGAGAGTCAATGTGTGTGGAACCTTTTTCCAAGTGAGAGTCTGTCTGTGTGGGACCCGTACCCCAGTGAGAGTCAGTGTGTGTGGGACCAGTACCCCAGTGAGAGTCAGTGTGTGTGGAACCTTTACCCAGTGGGAGTCAGTGTTTGAGGGCCCTGTATCAAAGTGAGAGTCATTGAGTGTGGATCTTTTTCCCCAGTGAGAGTCTGTGTTATGTGACCTGTACCCCATTGAGAGTCAGTGTGTGCGGGACCTGTACCCCAGTGAGAGTCAGTGTTTATGGGACCTGTTACCCATTGAGAGTCAGTGTGTGAGGTACACATACCCCAGTGAGAGTCAGTGTTTATGAGACCTGTACCCCATTGAGAGTCAGTGTGTGTGGGACTCGACCCCCAGTTAGAGTCAGTGTGTGTGGGACCCGAACCCCAGTGAGAGTCATTGTGTGTGGAACCTTTTTCCCAGTGAGAGTCAATGTGTATGGGACCCGTTCCCCAGTGAGAGTCAGTGTATGTGGGACACGTACCCCAGCGAGAGTCAGTGTGTGTGGGACCCGAACCCCAGTGAAAGTCAGTGTTTGTGGGACCAGTACCCCAGTGAGAGTCAGTGTGTGTGGGACCCGTACCCCAGTGAGAGTCAGTGTTTGTGGGACCCGAACCCCAGTGAGAGTCAGTGTGTGTGGGACCAGTACCCCAGTGAGAGTCAGTGTGTGTGGGACCCGTACCCCAGTGAGAGTCAGTGTCTGTGGGACGTTTACCCCAGTGAGAGTCAATGTGTGTGTGGGACCCGTACCCCAGTGAGAGTCAGTGTGTGTGGGACCCTTACCCCAATGTGGGTCAGTGTGTGTGAAACCTTTGCCCAGTGGGAGTCAGTGTTTGTCAGACTTGTATTCCAATGAGAGTCAGTGTGTGTGGGACCCGTACCCCTATGAGCGTAAGTGTGTGTGGTACCTCTACCCCAGTGAGAGTCTGTGTGTGTGGGACCAATACCCCAGTGACAGTCAGTGTGTGTGGGACAAGAACCCAGTGAGAGTCAGTCTGTGTGGAACCCACACCCTAGTGAGCGTCAGTGTGTGTGGAACCCATACCTCAGTGAGAGTCAGTGTGTGAGGGACCCGTACCACAGTGAGAGACAGTGTGTGTGGGACCCGTACCCCAGTAAAGACAGTGTGTGTGGAACTGTAACCCAGTGAGAATCAGAGTGTTTGGGACCCGTACCCCAGTGAGAGTCAGAGTGTTTGGGACCCGTACCCCAATGTGAGTCGGTGTGTGTGAAAACTTTTCCCAGTGGAAGTCAGTGTTTGTGGGACTTGTATTCCATCGAGAGTCAATGTGTGAGGGACCCGTTCCCCAGTGAGAGTCAGCGTGTGTGGGATCCGTACCCCAGTGAGGTCAGTTTGTGTGGGACCCGTCCCCCAGTGAGAGTCAGTGTGTGTGCAACCTTTGCCCCAGTGGTAATCAGTGTGTGTGGGACCTGTACCACAGTGAGAATCAGTGTGTGTGAGACATGTACCCCAGTGAGAGTCAGTGTGTGGGAGACATGTATCCCAGTGAGAATCAATGTATGTGGGACCCGTACACCAGTGTGATTCAGTGTGTGTGTGGAACCTTTGCACCAGTGAGAGTCAGTGTGTGTGGAACCCGTACCCCAGGGAGAGTCAGTGCTTGTGGGACCCGTAGCCCAGTGAGAGTCAGTGTGTGTGGAACCCGTACCCCAGAAGGAGACAGTGTGTGTGGAACCTGTACGACAGTGAGAGTCAGTGTGTGTGGAACCTTTGTCCCAGTGAGAGTCAGTGTGTGTGGAACCCGTACCCCAGTGAGATTCAGTGTGTGTGGGACCCGAACCCCAGTGAGAGTCAGTTTTTGTGGGACCAGTACCCCAGTGAGAGTCAGTGTGTGCGGGAACCGTTCCCCTGTGAGAGTCAGTGTGTGTGGGACCCGTACCCCAGTGAGAGTCAGTGTTTATGGGACCTGTTACCCATTGAGAGTCAGCGTGTGTGGTACCCGTACCCCATTGAGAGTCAGTGTGTGTGGGACCAGTACCCCAGTGAGAGTCAGTGTGTGTGGGACCCGTACCCCAGTGAGAGTCAGTGTGTGTGGGACCCATACCCCAGTGAGAGACAGTGTTTATGGGACCTGTACCCCATTGAGAGTCAGTGTGTGCTTGGGACCCGTACCCCAGTGAGAGTCAGTTTTTGTGGGACCCGTACCCCAGTGGGAGTCAGTGTGTGTGGGATCCGTTCCCTGTGAGAGTCAGTGTGTGTGGGACCAGTACCCAAGTGATATTTAGTATTTGTGGAACCATTTTCCCAATGAGAGTCAGTGTGTGTGGAACCTTTTTCCAAGTGAGAGTCAGTGTTTATGGGACCCGTACCCCAGTGAGAGTCAGTGTGTGTGGGACCCGTACCCCAGTGAGAGTCAGTGTGTGTGGGACCCGTACCCCAGTGAGAGTCAGTGTTTATGGGACCTGTTACCCATTGAGAGTCAGTGTGTGTGGAACCCGTACCCCAGTGAGAGTCAGTGTTTATGGGACCTGTACCCCATTGAGAGTCAGTGTGTGTGGGGCCCGTACCCCAGTGAGAGTCAGTGTGTGCTTGGGACCCGTACCCCAGAAAGAGTCAGTGTGTGTGGGAACCGTACCCCAGTGATAGTCAGTGTTTGTGTGTGGGACCTGTATGCCTGTGAGAGTCAGTGTGCGTGGAACGCGTACCCCAGTGAGAATCACTGTTGGTGGGTCCTGTATGCCTGTGAGAGTCAGTGTGTGTGGAACCCGTACTCCAGTGAGAGTCAGTGCTTGTGGGATGCGTACCCCAGTGAGAGTCAGTGTGTGTGGAACCCATAACCCAGTGAGAGTCAGTGTGTGTGGGACCTGTACCCCAGTGAGAGTCAGTGTGTGGGAGACATGTATCCCAGTGAGAATCAATGTATGTTGGACCCGTACACCAGTGAGAGTCAGTGTGTGTGGGACCCGTACACCAGTGAGAGTCAGTGTGTATGGGACCCGTACCCCAGTGTGATTCAGTGTGTGTGTGGAACCTTTGCACCAGTGAGAGTCAGTGTGAGTGGACCCTTTGTCCCAGTGAGAGTCAGTGTGTGTGGAACCCGTACCCCAGTGTGATTCAGTGTGTGTGGAACCCGTATCCCAGTGAGAGTCAGTGTTTGTGGGACCCGTACCCCAGTGAGAGTCAGTGTGTGTGTGGGACCCGTACCCCAGTGAGAGTCAGTGTGTGTGTGGGACACGTACCCCAGTGAGAGTCATTGTGTGTGGAACCTTTTTCCCAGTGAGAGTCAATGTGTGTGGAACCTTTTTCCAAGTGAGATTCTGTCTGTGTGGGACCTGTACCCCAGTGAGAGTCAGTGTGTATGGGACCCGTACTTCAGTGAGAGTCAGTGTGTGTGGAACCTTTACCCAGTGGGAGTCAGTGTTTGAGGGCCCTGTATCAAAGTGAGAGTCATTGAGTGTGGATCTTTTTCCCCAGTGAGAGTCTGTGTTATGTGACCTGTACCCCATTGAGAGTCAGTGTGTGCGGGACCTGTACCCCAGTGAGAGTCAGTGTTTATGGGACCTGTTACCCATTGAGAGTCAGTGTGTGAGGTACACATACCCCAGTGAGAGTCAGTGTTTATGAGACCTGTACCCCATTGAGAGTCAGTGAGTGTGGGACTAGTCCCCCAGTTAGAGTCAGTGTGTGTGGGAGCCGAAACCCAGTGAGAGTCATTGTGTGTGGACCCTTTTTCCCAGTGAGAGTCAATGTGTATGGGACCCGTTCCCCAGTGAGAGTCAGTGTATGTGGGACACGTACCCCAGTGAGAGTCAGTGTGTGTGGGACCCGAACCCCAGTGAGAGTCAATGTTTGTGGGACAATACCCCAGTGAGAGTCAGTGTGTGTGGGACCCGTACCCCAGTGAGAGTCAGTGTGTGTGGGACCCGAACCCCAGTGAGAGTCAGTGTTTGTGGGACCAGTACCCCAGTGAGAGTCAGTGTTTGTGGGACCCGTACCCCAGTGAGAGTCAGTGTGTGTGGGACCCGAACCCCAGTGAGAGTCAGTTTTTGTGGGACCAGTACCCTAGTGAGAGTCAGTGTGTGTGGGACCCGTACCCCAGTGAGAGTCAGTGTCTGTGGGACGTTCACCCCAGTGAGAGTCAATGTGTGTGTGGGACCCGTACCCCAGTGAGAGTCAGTGTGTGTGCGACCCGTACCCCAGTGAGAGTCAGTGTGTGTGGGACCCGTACCCCAGTGAGAGTCAGTGTGTGTGGGACCTGTACCCCAGTGAGAGTCAGTGTGTGGGAGACATGTATCCCAGTGAGAATCAATGTATGTTGGACCCGTACACCAGTGAGAGTCAGTGTGTGTGGGACCCGTACACCAGTGAGAGTCAGTGTGTATGGGACCCGTACCCCAGTGTGATTCAGTGTGTGTGTGGAACCTTTGCACCAGTGAGAGTCAGTGTGAGTGGACCCTTTGTCCCAGTGAGAGTCAGTGTGTGTGGAACCCGTACCCCAGTGTGATTCAGTGTGTGTGGAACCCGTATCCCAGTGAGAGTCAGTGTTTGTGGGACCCGTACCCCAGTGAGAGTCAGTGTGTGTGTGGGACCCGTACCCCAGTGAGAGTCAGTGTGTGTGTGGGACACGTACCCCAGTGAGAGTCATTGTGTGTGGAACCTTTTTCCCAGTGAGAGTCAATGTGTGTGGAACCTTTTTCCAAGTGAGATTCTGTCTGTGTGGGACCTGTACCCCAGTGAGAGTCAGTGTGTATGGGACCCGTACCCCAGTGAGAGTCAGTGTGTGTGGAACCTTTACCCAGTGGGAGTCAGTGTTTGAGGGCCCTGTATCAAAGTGAGAGTCATTGAGTGTGGATCTTTTTCCCCAGTGAGAGTCTGTGTTATGTGACCTGTACCCCATTGAGAGTCAGTGTGTGCGGGACCTGTACCCCAGTGAGAGTCAGTGTTTATGGGACCTGTTACCCATTGAGAGTCAGTGTGTGAGGTACACATACCCCAGTGAGAGTCAGTGTTTATGAGACCTGTACCCCATTGAGAGTCAGTGTGTGTGGGACTAGTCCCCCAGTTAGAGTCAGTGTGTGTGGGAGCCGAAACCCAGTGAGAGTCATTGTGTGTGTACCCTTTTTCCCAGTGAGAGTCAATGTGTATGGGACCCGTTCCCCAGTGAGAGTCAGTGTATGTGGGACACGTACCCCAGCGAGAGTCAGTGTGTGTGGGACCCGAACCCCAGTGAGAGTCAATGTTTGTGGGACAATACCCCAGTGAGAGTCAGTGTGTGTGGGACCCGTACCCCAGTGAGAGTCAGTGTGTGTGGGACCTGAACCCCAGTGAGAGTCAGTGTTTGTGGGACCAGTACCCCAGTGAGAGTCAGTGTTTGTGGGACCCGTACCCCAGTGAGAGTCAGTGTGTGTGGGACCCGAACCCCAGTGAGAGTCAGTTTTTGTGGGACCAGTACCCTAGTGAGAGTCAGTGTGTGTGGGACCCGTACCCCAGTGAGAGTCAGTGTCTGTGGGACGTTTACCCCAGTGAGAGTCAATGTGTGTGTGGGACCCGTACCCCAGTGAGAGTCAGTGTGTGTGCGACCCGTACCCCAGTGAGAGTCAGTGTGTGTGGGACCCATACCCCAGTGAGAGTCAGTGTGTGTGAGACATGTATCCCAGTGAGAATCAATGTATGTGGGATCCGTACCCCAGTGAGAGTCAGTGTGTGGGAGACATGTATCCCAGTGAGAATCAATGTATGTTGGACCCGTACACCAGTGAGAGTCAGTGTGTGTGGGACCCGTACCCCAGTGAGAGTCAGTGTGTATGGGACCCGTACCCCAGTTTGATTCAGTGTCTGTGTGGAACCTTTGCACCAGTGAGAGTCAGTGTGAGTGGACCCTTTGTCCCAGTGAGAGTCAGTGTGTGTGGAACCCGTACCCCAGTGTGATTCAGTGTGTGTGGAACCCGTATCCCAGTGAGAGTCAGTGTTTGTGGGACCCGTACCCCAGTGAGAGTCAGTGTGTGTGTGGGACACGTACCCCAGTGAGAGTCAGTGTGTGTGTGGGACACGTACCCCAGTGAGAGTCATTGTGTGTGGAACCTTTTTCCCAGTGAGAGTCAATGTGTGTGGAACCTTTTTCCAAGTGAGAGTCTGTCTGTGTGGGACCCGTACCCCAGTGAGAGTCAGTGTGTGTGGGACCAGTACCCCAGTGAGAGTCAGTGTGTGTGGAACCTTTACCCAGTGGGAGTCAGTGTTTGAGGGCCCTGTATCAAAGTGAGAGTCATTGAGTGTGGATCTTTTTCCCCAGTGAGAGTCTGTGTTATGTGACCTGTACCCCATTGAGAGTCAGTGTGTGCGGGACCTGTACCCCAGTGAGAGTCAGTGTTTATGGGCCTGTTACCCATTGAGAGTCAGTGTGTGAGGTACACATACCCCAGTGAGAGTCAGTGTTTATGAGACCTGTACCCCATTGAGAGTCAGTGTGTGTGGGACTCGACCCCCAGTTAGAGTCAGTGTGTGTGGGACCCGAACCCCAGTGAGAGTCATTGTGTGTGGAACCTTTTTCCCAGTGAGAGTCAATGTGTATGGGACCCGTTCCCCAGTGAGAGTCAGTGTATGTGGGACACGTACCCCAGCGAGAGTCAGTGTGTGTGGGACCCGAACCCCAGTGAAAGTCAGTGTTTGTGGGACCAGTACCCCAGTGAGAGTCAGTGTGTGTGGGACCCGTACCCCAGTGAGAGTCAGTGTTTGTGGGACCCGAACCCCAGTGAGAGTCAGTGTGTGTGGGACCAGTACCCCAGTGAGAGTCAGTGTGTGTGGGACCCGTACCCCAGTGAGAGTCAGTGTCTGTGGGACGTTTACCCCAGTGAGAGTCAATGTGTGTGTGGGACCCGTAACCCAGTGAGAGTCAGTGTGTGTGGGACCCTTACCCCAATGTGGGTCAGTGTGTGTGAAACCTTTGCCCAGTGGGAGTCAGTGTTTGTCAGACTTGTATTCCAATGAGAGTCAGTGTGTGTGGGACCCGTACCCCTATGAGCGTAAGTGTGTGTGGTACCTCTACCCCAGTGAGAGTCTGTGTGTGTGGGACCAATACCCCAGTGACAGTCAGTGTGTGTGGGACAAGAACCCAGTGAGAGTCAGTCTGTGTGGAACCCACACCCTAGTGAGCGTCAGTGTGTGTGGAACCCATACCTCAGTGAGAGTCAGTGTGTGAGGGACCCGTACCACAGTGAGAGACAGTGTGTGTGGGACCCGTACCCCAGTAAAGACAGTGTGTGTGGAACTGTAACCCAGTGAGAGTCAGAGTGTTTGGGACCCGTACCCCAGTGAGAGTCAGAGTGTTTGGGACCCGTACCCCAATGTGAGTCGGTGTGTGTGAAAACTTTTCCCAGTGGAAGTCAGTGTTTGTGGGACTTGTATTCCATCGAGAGTCAATGTGTGAGGGACCCGTTCCCCAGTGAGAGTCAGCGTGTGTGGGATCCGTACCCCAGTGAGAGTCAGTGTGTGTGGGACCCGTCCCCCAGTGAGAGTCAGTGTGTGTGCAACCTTTGCCCCAGTGGTAATCAGTGTGTGTGGGACCTGTACCACAGTGAGAATCAGTGTGTGTGAGACATGTACCCCAGTGAGAGTCAGTGTGTGGGAGACATGTATCCCAGTGAGAATCAATGTATGTGGGACCCGTACACCAGTGTGATTCAGTGTGTGTGTGGAACCTTTGCACCAGTGAGAGTCAGTGTGTGTGGAACCCGTACCCCAGGGAGAGTCAGTGCTTGTGGGACCCGTACCCCAGTGAGAGTCAGTGTGTGTGGAACCCGTACCCCAGAAGGAGACAGTGTGTGTGGAACCTGTACGACAGTGAGAGTCAGTGTGTGTGGAACCTTTGTCCCAGTGAGAGTCAGTGTGTGTGGAACCCGTACCCCAGTGAGATTCAGTGTGTGTGGGACCCGAACCCCAGTGAGAGTCAGTTTTTGTGGGACCAGTACCCCAGTGAGAGTCAGTGTGTGCGGGAACCGTTCCCCTGTGAGAGTCAGTGTGTGTGGGACCCGTACCCCAGTGAGAGTCAGTGTTTATGGGACCTGTTACCCATTGAGAGTCAGCGTGTGTGGTACCCGTACCCCATTGAGAGTCAGTGTGTGTGGGACCTGTACCCCAATGAGAGTCAGTGTGTGTGGGACCCGTACCCCAGTGAGAGTCAGTGTGTGTGGGACCCATACCCCAGTGAGAGACAGTGTTTATGGGACCTGTACCCCATTGAGAGTCAGTGTGTGCTTGGGACCCGTACCCCAGTGAGAGTCAGTTTTTGTGGGACCCGTACCCCAGTGGGAGTCAGTGTGTGTGGGATCCGTTCCCTGTGAGAGTCAGTGTGTGTGGGACCAGTACCCAAGTGATATTTAGTATTTGTGGAACCATTTTCCCAATGAGAGTCAGTGTGTGTGGAACCTTTTTCCAAGTGAGAGTCAGTGTTTATGGGACCCGTACCCCAGTGAGAGTCAGTGTGTGTGGGACCCGTACCCCAGTGAGAGTCAGTGTGTGTGGGACCCGTACCCCAGTGAGAGTCAGTGTTTATGGGACCTGTTACCCATTGAGAGTCAGTGTGTGTGGAACCCGTACCCCAGTGAGAGTCAGTGTTTATGGGACCTGTACCCCATTGAGAGTCAGTGTGTGTGGGGCCCGTACCCCAGTGAGAGTCAGTGTGTGCTTGGGACCCGTACCCCAGAAAGAGTCAGTGTGTGTGGGACCCGTACCCCAGTGAGAGTCAGTGTGTGTGAGACATGTATCCCAGTGAGAATCAATGTATGTGGGACCCGTACCCCAGTGAGAGTCAGTGTGTGGGAGACATGTATCCCAGTGAGAATCAATGTATGTTGGACCCGTACACCAGTGAGAGTCAGTGTGTGTGGGACCCGTACCCCATTGAGAGTCAGTGTGTATGGGACCCGTACCCCAGTGTGATTCAGTGTGTGTGTGGAACCTTTGCACCAGTGAGAGTCAGTGTGAGTGGACCCTTTGTCCCAGTGAGAGTCAGTGTGTGTGGAACCCGTACCCCAGTGTGATTCAGTGTGTGTGGAACCCGTATCCCAGTGAGAGTCAGTGTTTGTGGGACCCGTACCCCAGTGAGAGTCAGTGTGTGTGTGGGACCCGTACCCCAGTGAGAGTCAGTGTGTGTGTGGGACACGTACCCCAGTGAGAGTCATTGTGTGTGGAACCTTTTTCCCAGTGAGAGTCAATGTGTGTGGAACCTTTTTCCAAGTGAGAGTCTGTCTGTGTGGGACCCGTACCCCAGTGAGAGTCAGTGTGTGTGGGACCAGTACCCCAGTGAGAGTCAGTGTGTGTGGGACCAGTACCCCAGTGAGAGTCAGTGTGTGTGGAACCTTTACCCAGTGGGAGTCAGTGTTTGAGGGCCCTGTATCAAAGTGAGAGTCATTGATGTGGATCTTTTTCCCCAGTGAGAGTCTGTGTTATGTGACCTGTACCCCATTGAGAGTCAGTGTGTGCGGGACCTGTACCCCAGTGAGAGTCAGTGTTTATGGGACCTGTTACCCATTGAGAGTCAGTGTGTGAGGTACACATACCCCAGTGAGAGTCAGTGTTTATGAGACCTGTACCCCATTGAGAGTCAGTGTGTTTGGGACTCGACCCCCAGTTAGAGTCAGTGTGTGTGGGACCCGAACCCCAGTGAGAGTCATTGTGTGTGGAACCTTTTTCCCAGTGAGAGTCAATGTGTATGGGACCCGTTCCCCAGTGAGAGTCAGTGTATGTGGGACACGTACCCCAGCGAGAGTCAGTGTGTGTGGGACCCGAACCCCAGTGAAAGTCAGTGTTTGTGGGACCAGTACCCCAGTGAGAGTCAGTGTGTGTGGGACCCGTACCCCAGTGAGAGTCAGTGTTTGTGGGACCCGAACCCCAGTGAGAGTCAGTGTGTGTGGGACCAGTACCCCAGTGAGAGTCAGTGTGTGTGGGACCCGTACCCCAGTGAGAGTCAGTGTCTGTGGGACGTTTACCCCAGTGAGAGTCAATGTGTGTGTGGGACCTGTAACCCAGTGAGAGTCAGTGTGTGTGGGACCCTTACCCCAATGTGGGTCAGTGTGTGTGAAACCTTTGCCCAGTGGGAGTCAGTGTTTGTCAGACTTGTATTCCAATGAGAGTCAGTGTGTGTGGGACCCGTACCCCTATGAGCGTAAGTGTGTGTGGTACCTCTACCCCAGTGAGAGTCTGTGTGTGTGGGACCAATACCCCAGTGACAGTCAGTGTGTGTGGGACAAGAACCCAGTGAGAGTCAGTCTGTGTGGAACCCACACCCTAGTGAGCGTCAGTGTGTGTGGAACCCATACCTCAGTGAGAGTCAGTGTGTGAGGGACCCGTACCACAGTGAGAGACAGTGTGTGTGGGACCCGTACCCCAGTAAAGACAGTGTGTGTGGAACTGTAACCCAGTGAGAGTCAGAGTGTTTGGGACCCGTACCCCAGTGAGAGTCAGAGTGTTTGGGACCCGTACCCCAATGTGAGTCGGTGTGTGTGAAAACTTTTCCCAGTGGAAGTCAGTGTTTGTGGGACTTGTATTCCATCGAGAGTCAATGTGTGAGGGACCCGTTCCCCAGTGAGAGTCAGCGTGTGTGGGATCCGTACCCCAGTGAGAGTCAGTGTGTGTGGGACCCGTCCCCCAGTGAGAGTCAGTGTGTGTGCAACCTTTGCCCCAGTGGTAATCAGTGTGTGTGGGACCTGTACCACAGTGAGAATCAGTGTGTGTGAGACATGTACCCCAGTGAGAGTCAGTGTGTGGGAGACATGTATCCCAGTGAGAATCAATGTATGTGGGACCCGTACACCAGTGTGATTCAGTGTGTGTGTGGAACCTTTGCACCAGTGAGAGTCAGTGTGTGTGGAACCCGTACCCCAGGGAGAGTCAGTGCTTGTGGGACCCGTACCCCAGTGAGAGTCAGTGTGTGTGGAACCCGTACCCCAGAAGGAGACAGTGTGTGTGGAACCTGTACGACAGTGAGAGTCAGTGTGTGTGGAACCTTTGTCCCAGTGAGAGTCAGTGTGTGTGGAACCCGTACCCCAGTGAGATTCAGTGTGTGTGGGACCCGAACCCCAGTGAGAGTCAGTTTTTGTGGGACCAGTACCCCAGTGAGAGTCAGTGTGTGCGGGAACCGTTCCCCTGTGAGAGTCAGTGTGTGTGGGACCCGTACCCCAGTGAGAGTCAGTGTTTATGGGCCCTGTTACCCATTGAGAGTCAGCGTGTGTGGTACCCGTACCCCATTGAGAGTCAGTGTGTGTGGGACCTGTACCCCAATGAGAGTCAGTGTGTGTGGGACCCGTACCCCAGTGAGAGTCAGTGTGTGTGGGACCCATACCCCAGTGGAGCGTCAGTTTTTGTGGGACCACTACCCCAGTGAGAGTCAGTGTGTGCGGGAACCGTTCCCCTGTGAGAGTCAGTGTGTGTGGGACCCGTACCCCAGTGAGAGTCAGTGTTTATGGGACCTGTTACCCATTGAGAGTCAGCGTGTGTGGTACCCGTACCCCATTGAGAGTCAGTGTGTGTGGGACCTGTACCCCAATGAGAGTCAGTGTGTGTGGGACCCGTACCCCAGTGAGAGTCAGTGTGTGTGGGACCCATACCCCAGTGAGAGACAGTGTTTATGGGACCTGTACCCCGTTGAGAGTCAGTGTGTGCTTGGGACCCGTACCCCAGTGAGAGTCAGTTTTTGTGGGACCCGTACCCCAGTGGGAGTCAGTGTGTGTGGGATCCGTTCCCTGTGAGAGTCAGTGTGTGTGGGACCAGTACCCAAGTGATATTTAGTATTTGTGGAACCATTTTCCCAATGAGAGTCAGTGTGTGTGGAACCTTTTTCCAAGTGAGAGTCAGTGTTTATGGGACCCGTACCCCAGTGAGAGTCAGTGTGTATGGGACCCGTTCCCCAGTGAGAGTCAGTGTATGTGGGACACGTACCCCAGCGAGAGTCAGTGTGTGTGGGACCCGAACCCCAGTGAAAGTCAGTGTTTGTGGGACCAGTACCCCAGTGAGAGTCAGTGTGTGTGGGACCCGTACCCCAGTGAGAGTCAGTTTTTGTGGGACCCGTACCCCAGTGAGAGTCAGTGTGTGTGGGACCAGTACCCCAGTGAGAGTCAGTGTGTGTGGGACCCGTACCCCAGTGAGAGTCAGTGTCTGTGGGACGTTTACCCCAGTGAGAGTCAATGTGTGTGTGGGACCCGTAACCCAGTGAGAGTCAGTGTGTGTGGGACCCTTACCCCAATGTGGGTCAGTGTGTGTGAAACCTTTGCCCAGTGGGAGTCAGTGTTTGTCAGATTTGTATTCCAATGAGAGTCAGTGTGTGTGGGACCCGTACCCCTATGAGCGTAAGTGTGTGTGGTACCTCTACCCCAGTGAGAGTCTGTGTGTGTGGGACCAATACCCCAGTGACAGTCAGTGTGTGTGGGACAAGAACCCAGTGAGAGTCAGTCTGTGTGGAACCCACACCCTAGTGAGCGTCAGTGTGTGTGGAACCCATACCTCAGTGAGAGTCAGTGTGTGAGGGACCCGTACCACAGTGAGAGACAGTGTGTGTGGGACCCGTACCCCAGTAAAGACAGTGTGTGTGGAACTGTAACCCAGTGAGAGTCAGAGTGTTTGGGACCCGTACCCCAGTGAGAGTCAGAGTGTTTGGGACCCGTACCCCAATGTGAGTCGGTGTGTGTGAAAACTTTTCCCAGTGGAAGTCAGTGTTTGTGGGACTTGTATTCCATCGAGAGTCAATGTGTGAGGGACCCGTTCCCCAGTGAGAGTCAGCGTGTGTGGGATCCGTACCCCAGTGAGAGTCAGTGTGTGTGGGACCCGTCCCCCAGTGAGAGTCAGTGTGTGTGCAACCTTTGCCCCAGTGGTAATCAGTGTGTGTGGGACCTGTACCACAGTGAGAATCAGTGTGTGTGAGACATGTACCCCAGTGAGAGTCAGTGTGTGGGAGACATGTATCCCAGTGAGAATCAATGTATGTGGGACCCGTACACCAGTGTGATTCAGTGTGTGTGTAGAACCTTTGCACCAGTGAGAGTCAGTGTGTGTGGAACCCGTACGCCAGGGAGAGTCAGTGCTTGTGGGACCCGTACCCCAGTGAGAGTCAGTGTGTGTGGAACCCGTACCCCAGAAGGAGACAGTGTGTGTGGAACCTGTACGACAGTGAGAGTCAGTGTGTGTGGAACCTTTGTCCCAGTGAGAGTCAGTGTGTGTGGAACCCGTACCCCAGTGAGATTCAGTGTGTGTGGGACCCGAACCCCAGTGAGAGTCAGTTTTTGTGGGACCAGTACCCCAGTGAGAGTCAGTGTGTGCGGGAACCGTTCCCCTGTGAGAGTCAGTGTGTGTGGGACCCGTACCCCAGTGAGAGTCAGTGTTTATGGGACCTGTTACCCATTGAGAGTCAGCGTGTGTGGTACCCGTACCCCATTGAGAGTCAGTGTGTGTGGGACCTGTACCCCAATGAGAGTCAGTGTGTGTGGGACCCGTACCCCAGTGAGAGTCAGTGTGTGTGGGACCCATACCCCAGTGAGAGACAGTGTTTATGGGACCTGTACCCCATTGAGAGTCAGTGTGTGCTTGGGACCCGTACCCCAGTGAGAGTCAGTTTTTGTGGGACCCGTACCCCAGTGGGAGTCAGTGTGTGTGGGATCCGTTCCCTGTGAGAGTCAGTGTGTGTGGGACCAGTACCCAAGTGATATTTAGTATTTGTGGAACCATTTTCCCAATGAGAGTCAGTGTGTGTGGAACCTTTTTCCAAGTGAGAGTCAGTGTTTATGGGACCCGTACCCCAGTGAGAGTCAGTGTGTGTGGGACCCGTACCCCAGTGAGAGTCAGTGTGTGTGGGACCCGTACCCCAGTGAGAGTCAGTGTTTATGGGACCTGTTACCCATTGAGAGTCAGTGTGTGTGGAACCCGTACCCCAGTGAGAGTCAGTGTTTATGGGACCTGTACCCCATTGAGAGTCAGTGTGTGTGGGGCCCGTACCCCAGTGAGAGTCAGTGTGTGCTTGGGACCCGTACCCCAGAAAGAGTCAGTGTGTGTGGGAACCGTACCCCAGTGATAGTCAGTGTTTGTGTGTGGGACCTGTATGCCTGTGAGAGTCAGTGTGCGTGGAACGCGTACCCCAGTGAGAATCACTGTTGGTGGGTCCTGTATGCCTGTGAGAGTCAGTGTGTGTGGAACCCGTACTCCAGTGAGAGTCAGTGCTTGTGGGACCCGTACCCCAGTGAGAGTCAGTGTGTGTGGAACCCATAACCCAGTGAGAGTCAGTGTGTGTGGGACCTGTACCCCAGTGAGAGTCAGTGTGTGGGAGACATGTATCCCAGTGAGAATCAATGTATGTTGGACCCGTACACCAGTGAGAGTCAGTGTGTGTGGGACCCGTACCCCAGTGAGAGTCAGTGTGTATGGGACCCGTACCCCAGTGTGATTCAGTGTGTGTGTGGAACCTTTGCACCAGTGAGAGTCAGTGTGAGTGGACCCTTTGTCCCAGTGAGAGTCAGTGTGTGTGGAACCCGTACCCCAGTGTGATTCAGTGTGTGTGGAACCCGTATCCCAGTGAGAGTCAGTGTTTGTGGGACCCGTACCCCAGTGAGAGTCAGTGTGTGTGTGGGACCCGTACCCCAGTGAGAGTCAGTGTGTGTGTGGGACACGTACCCCAGTGAGAGTCATTGTGTGTGGAACCTTTTTCCCAGTGAGAGTCAATGTGTGTGGAACCTTTTTCCAAGTGAGATTCTGTCTGTGTGGGACCTGTACCCCAGTGAGAGTCAGTGTGTATGGGACCCGTACCCCAGTGAGAGTCAGTGTGTGTGGAACCTTTACCCAGTGGGAGTCAGTGTTTGAGGGCCCTGTATCAAAGTGAGAGTCATTGAGTGTGGATCGTTTTCCCCAGTGAGAGTCTGTGTTATGTGACCTGTACCCCATTGAGAGTCAGTGTGTGCGGGACCTGTACCCCAGTGAGAGTCAGTGTTTATGGGATTGTTACCCATTGAGAGTCAGTGTGTGAGGTACACATACCCCAGTGAGAGTCAGTGTTTATGAGACCTGTACCCCATTGAGAGTCAGTGTGTGTGGAACTAGTCCCCCAGTTAGAGTCAGTGTGTGTGGGAGCCGAAACCCAGTGAGAGTCATTGTGTGTGGACCCTTTTTCCTAGTGAGAGTCAATGTGTATGGGACCCGTTCCCCAGTGAGAGTCAGTGTATGTGGGACACGTACCCCAGTGAGAGTCAGTGTGTGTGGGACCCGAACCCCAGTGAGAGTCAATGTTTGTGGGACAATACCCCAGTGAGAGTCAGTGTGTGTGGGACCCGTACCCCAGTGAGAGTCAGTGTGTGTGGGACCCGAACCCCAGTGAGAGTCAGTGTTTGTGGGACCAGTACCCCAGTGAGAGTCAGTGTTTGTGGGACCCGTACCCCAGTGAGAGTCAGTGTGTGTGGGACCCGAACCCCAGTGAGAGTCAGTTTTTGTGGGACCAGTACCCTAGTGAGAGTCAGTGTGTGTGGGACCCGTACCCCAGTGAGAGTCAGTGTCTGTGGGACGTTTACCCCAGTGAGAGTCAATGTGTGTGTGGGACCCGTACCCCAGTGAGAGTCAGTGTGTGTGCGACCCGTACCCCAGTGAGAGTCAGTGTGTGTGGGACCCGTACCCCAGTGAGAGTCAGTGTGTGTGGGACCCATACCCCAGTGAGAGTCAGTGTGTGTGAGACATGTATCCCAGTGAGAATCAATGTATGTGGGACCCGTACCCCAGTGAGAGTCAGTGTGTGGGAGACATGTATCCCAGTGAGAATCAATGTATGTTGGACCCGTACACCAGTGAGAGTCAGTGTGTGTGGGACCCGTACCCCAGTGAGAGTCAGTATGTATGGGACCCGTACCCCAGTGTGATTCAGTGTGTGTGTGGAACCTTTGCACCAGTGAGAGTCAGTGTGAGTGGACCCTTTGTCCCAGTGAGAGTCAGTGTGTGTGGAACCCGTACCCCAGTGTGATTCAGTGTGTGTGGAACCCGTATCCCAGTGAGAGTCAGTGTTTGTGGGACCCGTACCCCAGTGAGAGTCAGTGTGTGTGTGGGACCCGTACCCCAGTGAGAGTCAGTGTGTGTGTGGGACACGTACCCCAGTGAGAGTCATTGTGTGTGGAACCTTTTTCCCAGTGAGAGTCAATGTGTGTGGAACCTTTTTCCAAGTGAGAGTCTGTCTGTGTGGGACCCGTACCCCAGTGAGAGTCAGTGTGTGTGGGACCAGTACCCCAGTGAGAGTCAGTGTGTGTGGAACCTTTACCCAGTGGGAGTCAGTGTTTGAGGGCCCTGTATCAAAGTGAGAGTCATTGAGTGTGGATCTTTTTCCCCAGTGAGAGTCTGTGTTATGTGACCTGTACCCCATTGAGAGTCAGTGTGTGCGGGACCTGTACCCCAGTGAGAGTCAATGTTTATGGGACCTGTTACCCATTGAGAGTCAGTGTGTGAGGTACACATACCCCAGTGAGAGTCAGTGTTTATGAGACCTGTACCCCATTGAGAGTCAGTGTGTGTGGGACTCGACCCCCAGTTAGAGTCAGTGTGTGTGGGACCCGAACCCCAGTGAGAGTCATTGTGTGTGGAACCTTTTTCCCAGTGAGAGTCAATGTGTATGGGACCCGTTCCCCAGTGAGAGTCAGTGTATGTGGGACACGTACCCCAGCGAGAGTCAGTGTGTGTGGGACCCGAACCCCAGTGAAAGTCAGTGTTTGTGGGACCAGTACCCCAGTGAGAGTCAGTGTGTGTGGGACCCGTACCCCAGTGAGAGTCAGTGTTTGTGGGACCCGAACCCCAGTGAGAGTCAGTGTGTGTGGGACCAGTACCCCAGTGAGAGTCAGTGTGTGTGGGACCCGTACCCCAGTGAGAGTCAGTGTCTGTGGGACGTTTACCCCAGTGAGAGTCAATGTGTGTGTGGGACCCGTAACCCAGTGAGAGTCAGTGTGTGTGGGACCCTTACCCCAATGTGGGTCAGTGTGTGTGAAACCTTTGCCCAGTGGGAGTCAGTGTTTGTCAGACTTGTATTCCAATGAGAGTCAGTGTGTGTGGGACCCGTACCCCTATGAGCGTAAGTGTGTGTGGTACCTCTACCCCAGTGAGAGTCTGTGTGTGTGGGACCAATACCCCAGTGACAGTCAGTGTGTGTGGGACAAGAACCCAGTGAGAGTCAGTCTGTGTGGAACCCACACCCTAGTGAGCGTCAGTGTGTGTGGAACCCATACCTCAGTGAGAGTCAGTGTGTGAGGGACCCGTACCACAGTGAGAGACAGTGTGTGTGGGACCCGTACCCCAGTAAAGACAGTGTGTGTGGAACTGTAACCCAGTGAGAGTCAGAGTGTTTGGGACCCGTACCCCAGTGAGAGTCAGAGTGTTTGGGACCCGTACCCCAATGTGAGTCGGTGTGTGTGAAAACTTTTCCCAGTGGAAGTCAGTGTTTGTGGGACTTGTATTCCATCGAGAGTCAATGTGTGAGGGACCCGTTCCCCAGTGAGAGTCAGCGTGTGTGGGATCCGTACCCCAGTGAGAGTCAGTGTGTGTGGGACCCGTCCCCCAGTGAGAGTCAGTGTGTGTGCAACCTTTGCCCCAGTGGTAATCAGTGTGTGTGGGACCTGTACCACAGTGAGAATCAGTGTGTGGGAGACATGTATCCCAGTGAGAATCAATGTATGTGGGACCCGTACACCAGTGTGATTCAGTGTGTGTGTGGAACCTTTGCACCAGTGAGAGTCAGTGTGTGTGGAACCCGTACCCCAGGGAGAGTCAGTGCTTGTGGGACCCGTACCCCAGTGAGAGTCAGTGTGTGTGGAACCCGTACCCCAGAAGGAGACAGTGTGTGTGGAACCTGTACGACAGTGAGAGTCAGTGTGTGTGGAACCTTTGTCCCAGTGAGAGTCAGTGTGTGTGGAACCCGTACCCCAGTGAGATTCAGTGTGTGTGGGACCCGAACCCCAGTGAGAGTCAGTTTTTGTGGGACCAGTACCCCAGTGAGAGTCAGTGTGTGCGGGAACCGTTCCCCTGTGAGAGTCAGTGTGTGTGGGACCCGTACCCCAGTGAGAGTCAGTGTTTATGGGACCTGTTACCCATTGAGAGTCAGCGTGTGTGGTACCCGTACCCCATTGAGAGTCAGTGTGTGTGGGACCTGTACCCCAATGAGAGTCAGTGTGTGTGGGACCCGTACCCCAGTGAGAGTCAGTGTGTGTGGGACCCGTACCCCAGTGAGAGACAGTGTTTATGGGACCTGTACCCCATTGAGAGTCAGTGTGTGCTTGGGACCCGTACCCCAGTGAGAGTCAGTTTTTGTGGGACCCGTACCCCAGTGGGAGTCAGTGTGTGTGGGACCCGTTCCCTGTGAGAGTCAGTGTGTGTGGGACCAGTACCCAAGTGATATTTAGTATTTGTGGAACCATTTTCCCAATGAGAGTCAGTGTGTGTGGAACCTTTTTCCAAGTGAGAGTCAGTGTTTATGGGACCCGTACCCCAGTGAGAGTCAGTGTGTGTGGGACCCGTACCCCAGTGAGAGTCAGTGTGTGTGGGACCCGTACCCCAGTGAGAGTCATTGTGTGTGGAAACTATTTCCCAGTGAGAGTCAGTGTGTGCGGGACGCGTTCCCCAGTGAGAGTCAGTGTATGTGGGACCCGTACATAAGTGAGAGTCAATGTGTGTGGAACCTTTGCTCCAGTGAGAGTCAGTGTTCATGGGACCTGTTACCCATTGAGAGTCAGTGTGGGTGGAACCTTTTTCCAAGTGAGAGTCAGTGTGTTTGGGACCCGTGCCCCAGTGAGAGTCAGTGTGTGTGGATCCCATTGCCCAGTAAGAGTCAGTGTGTATGGAAACTAATCCCAGTGAGAGTCAGTGTGTGTGGGACCCGTACCCCAGTGAGAGTCAGTGTGTACGGGACCCGTTCCCCAGTGAGAGTCAGTGTGTGCGGGATCCGAACCCCAGTGAGAGTCAATGTGTTTGGGACCTGTACCCCAGTGAGAGTTAGTGTTTGTGGAACCTTTTTCCCAGAGAGAGCCAGTGTGGGTGGAACCTTTTTCCAAGTGAGAGCCAGTGTGTGTGGGACCCGTACCCCAGTGAGAGTCAGTGTGGGTGGAACCTTTTTCCCAGTGAGAGCCAGTGTGGGTGGAACCTTTTTCCAAGTGAGAGTCAGTGTGTGTGGGACCCGTACCCCAGTGAGAGTCAGTGTGTGTGTGGGACCCGTACCCCAGTGAGAGTCAGTGTGTGTGGGACCCATACCCCAGTGAGAGTCATTGTGTGTGGAACCGTTACCCAGTGGGAATCAGTGTTTGAGGGTCCTATACCCCAGTGAGAGTCAGAGTGTGTGTGGAACCAGTATGCCTGTGAGAGTCAGTGTGTGTGGAACCCGTACCCCTGTGAGTGTCAATGTGTGGGACCCGTGCCCCAGTGAGAGTCAGTGTGTGTGGATCCCATTGCCCAGTAAGAGTCGGTGTGTATGGAAACTAAGCCCAATGAGAGTCAGTGTGTGTGGGACCCGTATACAATTGAGAGTCAGCGTGTGTGGGACCCGTACCCCAGTGAGAGTCAGTGTGTGTGGGACCCGTAGCCCAGTGAGAGTCAATGTGTTTGGGACCAGTACCCCAGTGAGAGTTAGTGTTTGTGGAACCTTTTTCCCAGTGAGAGTCAGTGTTTGTGGGACCCGTACCCCAGTGAGAGTCAGTCTTTATGTGACCTATACCCCATTGAGAGTCAGTGTGTGTGGAACACGTACCCCAGTGAGAGCCAGTGTGGGTGGAACCTTTTTCCAAGTGAGAGTCAGTGTGTGTGGAACCTTTTACCCCAGTGGGAGTCAGTGCGTGTGAGATCAGTATCCAAGTGAAAATCAATGTATGTGGGACCCGTACCCCAGTGAGAGACAGTGTGTGCGGAACATTTGCCCCATTGAGAGTCAGTGTGTTTGGAACCTTTGCCCCAGTGGCACTCAGTGTGTGTGGGACCGTACCCCAGTGAGAGTCAGTGCGTGTGAGACCCGTACCCGAGTGAGATTCAGTGTGTGTGAGATCTGTATCCAGTGAAAATCAATGTATGTGGGAGCCATACCCCAGTGAGAGTCAATGTGTGTGTGGGACCCGTACCCCAGTGAGATTCAGTGTGTGGGACCGGTACCCCAGTGAGAGTCAGTGTGTGCGGGACGCGTTCCCCAGTGGGAGTCAGTGAATGTGGGACCCGTACATAAGTGAGAGTCAATGTGTTTTGGACCAGTACCCCAGTGAGAGTTAGTGTGTGTGGGACCCGAACCCCAGTGAGAGTCAGTGTTTGTGGGACAAGTACCCCAGTGAGAGTCAGTGGGTGTGGGACCCGTTCCTCAGTGAGAGTCAGTGGGTTTGGGACCCATAGCCCAATGAGAGTCAGTGGGTGTGGGACCTGTACCCAAGTGAGAGTCAGAGTGTGCGGGACCCATTCCCCAGTGAGAGTCAGTGTGTGTGCGACCCGTACCCCAGTGAGAGTCAGTGTCTGTGGGACGTTTACCCCAGTGAGAGTCAATGTGTGTGTGGGACCTGTAACCCAGTGAGAGTCAGTGTGTGTGGGACCCTTACCCCAATGTGGGTCAGTGTGTGTGAAACCTTTGCCCAGTGGGAGTCAGTGTTTGTCAGACTTGTATTCCAATGTGAGTCAGTGTGTGTGGGACCCGTACCCCTATGAGCGTAAGTGTGTGTGGTACCTCTACCCCAGTGAGAGTCTGTGTGTGTGGGACCAATACCCCAGTGACAGTCAGTGTGTGTGGGACAAGAACCCAGTGAGAGTCAGTCTGTGTGGAACCCACACCCTAGTGAGCGTCAGTGTGTGTGGAACCCATACCTCAGTGAGAGTCAGTGTGTGAGGGACCCGTACCACAGTGAGAGACAGTGTGTGTGGGACCCGTACCCCAGTAAAGACAGTGTGTGTGGAACTGTAACCCAGTGAGAGTCAGAGTGTTTGGGACCCGTACCCCAGTGAGAGTCAGAGTGTTTGGGACCCGTACCCCAATGTGAGTCGGTGTGTGTGAAAACTTTTCCCAGTGGAAGTCAGTGTTTGTGGGACTTGTATTCCGTCGAGAGTCAATGTGTGAGGGACCCGTTCCCCAGTGAGAGTCAGCGTGTGTGGGATCCGTACCCCAGTGAGAGTCAGTGTGTGTGGGACCCGTCCCCCAGTGAGAGTCAGTGTGTGTGCAACCTTTGCCCCAGTGGTAATCAGTGTGTGTGGGACCTGTACCACAGTGAGAATCAGTGTGTGTGAGACATGTATCCCAGTGAGAGTCAGTGTGTGGGAGACATGTATCCCAGTGAGAATCAATGTATGTGGGACCCGTACACCAGTGTGATTCAGTGTGTGTGTGGAACCTTTGCACCAGTGAGAGTCAGTGTGTGTGGAACCCGTACCCCAGGGAGAGTCAGTGCTTGTGGGACCCGTACCCCAGTGAGAGTCAGTGTGTGTGGAACCCGTACCCCAGAAGGAGACAGTGTGTGTGGAACCTGTACGACAGTGAGAGTCAGTGTGTGTGGAACCTTTGTCCCAGTGAGAGTCAGTGTGTGTGGAACCCGTACCCCAGTGAGATTCAGTGTGTGTGGGACCCGAACCCCAGTGAGAGTCAGTTTTTGTGGGACCAGTACCCCAGTGAGAGTCAGTGTGTGCGGGAACCGTTCCCCTGTGAGAGTCAGTGTGTGTGGGACCCGTACCCCAGTGAGAGTCAGTGTTTATGGGACCTGTTACCCATTGAGAGTCAGCGTGTGTGGTACCCGTACCCCATTGAGAGTCAGTGTGTGTGGGACCTGTACCCCAATGAGAGTCAGTGTGTGTGGGACCCGTACCCCAGTGAGAGTCAGTGTGTGTGGGACCCATACCCCAGTGAGAGACAGTGTTTATGGGACCTGTACCCCATTGAGAGTCAGTGTGTGCTTGGGACCCGTACCCCAGTGAGAGTCAGTTTTTGTGGGACCCGTACCCCAGTGGGAGTCAGTGTGTGTGGGACCCGTTCCCTGTGAGAGTCAGTGTGTGTGGGACCAGTACCCAAGTGATATTTAGTATTTGTGGAACCATTTTCCCAATGAGAGTCAGTGTGTGTGGAACCTTTTTCCAAGTGAGAGTCAGTGTTTATGGGACCCGTACCCCAGTGAGAGTCAGTGTGTGTGGGACCCGTACCCCAGTGAGAGTCAGTGTGTGTGGGACCCGTACCCCAGTGAGAGTCATTGTGTGTGGAAACTATTTCCCAGTGAGAGTCAGTGTGTGCGGGACGCGTTCCCCAGTGAGAGTCAGTGTATGTGGGACCCGTACATAAGTGAGAGTCAATGTGTGTGGAACCTTTGCCCCAGTGAGAGTCAGTGTTCATGGGACCTGTTACCCATTGAGAGTCAGTGTGGGTGGAACCTTTTTCCAAGTGAGAGTCAGTGTGTTTGGGACCCGTGCCCCAGTGAGAGTCAGTGTGTGTGGATCCCATTGCCCAGTAAGAGTCAGTGTGTATGGAAACTAATCCCAGTGAGAGTCAGTGTGTGTGGGACCCGTACCCCAGTGAGAGTCAGTGTGTACGGGACCCGTTCCCCAGTGAGAGTCAGTGTGTGCGGGATCCGAACCCCAGTGAGAGTCAATGTGTTTGGGACCTGTACCCCAGTGAGAGTTAGTGTTTGTGGAACCTTTTTCCCAGAGAGAGCCAGTGTGGGTGGAACCTTTTTCCAAGTGAGAGCCAGTGTGTGTGGGACCCGTCCCCCAGTGAGAGTCAGTGTGGGTGGAACCTTTTTCCCAGTGAGAGCCAGTGTGGGTGGAACCTTTTTCCAAGTGAGAGTCAGTGTGTGTGGGACCCGTACCCCAGTGAGAGTCAGTGTGTGTGTGGGACCCGTACCCCAGTGAGAGTCAGTGTGTGTGGGACCCATACCCCAGTGAGAGTCATTGTGTGTGGAACCGTTACCCAGTGGGAATCAGTGTTTGAGGGTCCTATACCCCAGTGAGAGTCAGAGTGTGTGTGGAACCAGTATGCCTGTGAGAGTCAGTGTGTGTGGAACCCGTACCCCAGTGAGTGTCAATGTGTGTGGGACCCGTGCCCCAGTGAGAGTCAGTGTGTGTGGATCCCATTGCCCAGTAAGAGTCGGTGTGTATGGAAACTAAGCCCAATGAGAGTCAGTGTGTGTGGGACCCGTATACAATTGAGAGTCAGCGTGTGTGGGACCCGTACCCCAGTGAGAGTCAGTGTGTGTGGGACCCGTAGCCCAGTGAGAGTCAATGTGTTTGGGACCAGTACCCCAGTGAGAGTTAGTGTTTGTGGAACCTTTTTCCCAGTGAGAGTCAGTGTGTGTGGGACCCGTACCCCAGTGAGAGTCAGTCTTTATGTGACCTATACCCCATTGAGAGTCAGTGTGTGTGGAACACGTACCCCAGTGAGAGCCAGTGTGGGTGGAACCTTTTTCCAAGTGAGAGTCAGTGTGTGTGGAACCTTTTACCCCAGTGGGAGTCAGTGCGTGTGAGATCAGTATCCAAGTGAAAATCAATGTATGTGGGACCCGTACCCCAGTGAGAGACAGTGTGTGCGGAACATTTGCCCCATTGAGAGTCAGTGTGTTTGGAACCTTTGCCCCAGTGGCACTCAGTGTGTGTGGGACCGTACCCCAGTGAGAGTCAGTGCGTGTGAGACCCGTACCCGAGTGAGATTCAGTGTGTGTGAGATCTGTATCCAGTGAAAATCAATGTATGTGGGAGCCATACCCCAGTGAGAGTCAATGTGTGTGTGGGACCCGTACCCCAGTGAGATTCAGTGTGTGGGACCGGTACCCCAGTGAGAGTCAGTGTGTGCGGGACGCGTTCCCCAGTGGGAGTCAGTGAATGTGGGACCCGTACATAAGTGAGAGTCAATGTGTTTTGGACCAGTACCCCAGTGAGAGTTAGTGTGTGTGGGACCCGAACCCCAGTGAGAGTCAGTGTTTGTGGGACAAGTACCCCAGTGAGAGTCAGTGGGTGTGGGACCCGTTCCTCAGTGAGAGTCAGTGGGTTTGGGACCCATAGCCCAATGAGAGTCAGTGGGTGTGGGACCTGTACCCAAGTGAGAGTCAGAGTGTGCGGGACCCATTCCCCAGTGAGAGTCAGTGTGTGTGTGACCCGTACCCCAGTGAGAGTCAGTGTGTGTGGGACCCGTACCCCAGTGAGAGTCAGTGTGTGAGTGGGACCTGTACCCCATTGAGAGTCAGGGTGTGTGGGACCCGTACCCCAGTGAGAGTCAGTGTGTGATTGGCACCTGTACCTCTGTGAGAGTCAGTGTGTGTGTGTGGGACCTGTACCTCAGTGAGAGTCATTGAGTGTGGAACCTTTTTCCCAGTGAGAGACAGTGTGAATGGGACCCGTTCCCCCGTGAGAGTCAGTGTGTGTGGGACCAGTTCCCCTGTGAGAGTTAGTGTTAGTGGAACCTTTTTCCCAGTGAGAGCCAGTGTGTTTGTAACCTTTTTCCAAGTGAGAGTCAGTGTGTGTGGGACCCGTACCCCAGTGAGAGTCATTGTGTGTGGAACCTTTTTCCCTTTGAGAGTCATTGTGTGTGGAATCTTTTTCCCAGTGAGAGTCAGTGTTTGTGGGACCAGTACCCCAGTGAGAGTCATTGTGTGTGGAACCTTTTTCCCTTTGAGAGTCATTGTGTGTGGAATCTTTTTCCCAGTGAGAGTCAGTGTTTGTGGGACCAGTACCCCAGTGAGAGTCAGTGTGTGCGGGACCCCTTCCCCAGTGAGAGTCAGTGTGTGCGGGACCCGAACCCCAGTGAGAGTCAGTGTTTGTGGGACCAGTACCCCAGTGAGAGTCACTGTGTGTGGGACACGTACCCCAGTGAGAGTCAGTGTGTGTGGGACCCGTACCCCAGTGAGAGTCAGTGTGTGCGGGACCCCTTCCCCAGTGAGAGTCAGTGTGTGCGGGACCCGAACCCCAGTGAGAGTCAGTGTTTATGTGACCTATACCCCAATGAGAGTCAGTGTGTGTGGAAAACGTACCCCAGTGAGAGCCAGTGTGGGTGGAACCTTTTTCTAAGTGACAGTCAGTGTGTGCGGGACCCGAACCCCAGTGAGTGTCACAGTGTGTGTGGGACCTGTATACCAGTGAGAGTCAGCGTGTGTGGGACCCGTACCCCAGTGAGAGTCAGTGTGTGTGCGGGACCCATACCCCAGTGAGAGTCAGTGTGTGTGGGACCCGTACCCCAGTGAGTGTCAGTGTGTGTGGGACCCGTACCCCAGTGAGAGTCAGTGTGTGTGTGGGACCCATACCCCAGTGAGAGTCAATGTGTACGGGACCCATTCCGCAGTGAGAGTCAGTGTGTGTGGGACACGTACCACAGTGAGAGACAATGTGTGTGGGACCCGTACCCCAGTGAGTGTCAGTGTTTGTGGAACCTTTTTCCCAGTGAGAGTCATTGTGTGTGGAAACTTTTTCCCAGTGAGAGTCAGTGTGTGTGGGACCCGTACCCCAGTGAGAGTCAGTGTGTAAGTGGGTCCTGTACCCCATTGAGTATCAGTGTGAGCGGGACCCGTACCCCAGAAGGAGTCAGTGTGTGTGGAACCTTTACGAAAGTGAGTGTCAGTGTGTGAGGGACCTTTGTCCCAGTGAGAGTCAGTGTGTGTGGAACCCGTATCCCAGTGAGAGTCAGTGTGTGTGGGACCAGTACCCCATTGAGAGTCAGTGTGTGTGGGACCCGTAACCCAGTGAGAGTCAGTGTGTGTGGGATCCGTATCCCAGTGAGAGTCAGTGTGTGTGGGTCCCGTAACCCAGTGAGAGTCAGTGTGTGTGGGACCCGTATCCCAGTGAGAGTCAGTGTGTGTGTGGGACCCGTACCCCAGTGAGTGTCAGTGTGTGTGTGGGACCCGAACCACAGTTAGAGTCAGTGTGAGTGGGACCCGTATACCAGTGAGTCTCAATGTGTTTGGGACCCGTGCCCCAGTGAGAGTCAGTGTGTGTGGAAACTAATCCCAGTGAGAGTCAGTGTGTGTGGGACCCGTATACCAGTGAGAGTCAGTGTGTGTGGGACCCGTACCCCAGTGAGAGTCAGTGTGTGTGGGACACGTACCACAGTGAGAGACAATGTGTGTGGGACCCGTACCCCAGTGAGAGTCAGTGTGTGTGGGACCCGTACCCCAGTGAGAGTCAGTGTGTGTGGGACCCGTACCCCAGTGAGAGTCAGTGTGTGTGGAAACTAATCCCAGTGAGAGTCAGTGTGTGTGGGACCCGTATACCAGTGAGAGTCAGTGTGTACGGGACCCGTTCCCCAGTGAGAGTCAGTGTGTGTGGGACCCGAACCCCAGTGAGAGTCAGTGTGTACGCGACCCGTTCCCCAGTGAGAGTCAGTGTGTGTGGGACACGTACCCCAGTGAGATTTAGTGTTTGTGGAACGTTTTTCCCAGTGAGAGTCAGTGTGTGTGGGACCCGTACCCAAGTGAGAGTCAGTGTATGTGGAACCTTTACCCAGTGGGTGTCAGTGTTTGTGGGTCCTGTACCCCAGTGAGAGTCAGTGTGTGTGGAACCTTTGCCCCAGTGAGAGCCATTGTGTGTGGAACCTTTTTCCAAGTGAGAGTCAGTGTGTGTGGGACCCATACCCCAGTGAGAGTCAGTGTTTATGTGACCTGTACCCCATTGAGAGTCAGTGTGTGTGTGACCCGAACCCCAGTGAGATTCAGTGTGAGTGGGACCCGTACCCCAGTGAGTCTCAATGTGTTTGGGACCCGTGCCCCAGTGAGAGTCAGTGTGTACGTGACCAGTTCCCCATTGAGTGTCAGTGTGTGTGGAACCCGTACCCCAGTGAGAGTCAATGTGTATGGAAACTAATCCCAGTGAGAGTCAGCGTGTGTGGGACCCGTACCCCAGTGAGAGTCAGTGTGTACGGGACACGTTCCCCAGTGAGTGTCAGTGTGTGTGGGACCCGTAGCCCAGTGAGAGTCAATGTGTGTGGGACCAGTACCCCAGTGAGAGTCAGTGTGTGTGGGACCCGTAGCCCAGTGAGAGTCAATGTGTTTGGGACCAGTACCCCAGTAAGAGTTAGTGTTTGTGGAACCTTTTTCCCAGTGAGAGCCAGTGTGGGTGGAACCTTTTTCCAAGTGAGAGTCAGTGTGTGTGGGACCCGTACCCCAGTGAGAGTCAATGTGTGTGGAACCGTTACCCAGTGGGAATCAGTGTTTGAGGGTCCTGTACCCCAGTGATAGTCAGAGTGTGTGTGGAACCAGTATGCCTGTGAGAGTCAGTGTGTGTGGAACCCGTACCCCAGTGAGTCTCAATGTGTTTGGGACCTGTGCCCCAGTGAGAGTCAGTGTGTGTTGATCCCATTGCCCAGTAAGAGTCAGTGTGTATGGAAACTAATCCCAATGAGAGTCAGTGTGTGTGGGACCCGTATACCAGTGAGAGTCAGCGTGTGTGGGACCCGTACCCCAGTGAGAGTCAGTGTGTACGGGACCCGTTCCCCAGTGAGTGTCAGTGTGTGTGGGACCCGTAGCCCAGTGAGAGTCAATGTGTTTGGGACCAGTACCCCAGTGAGAGTCAGTGTGTGTGGGACCCGTACCCCAGTGAGAGTCAGTGTGTGTGGGACCCGTACCCCAGTGAGAGTCAGTGTGTGTGGAAACTAATCCCAGTGAGAGTCAGTGTGTGTGGGATCCGTATACCAGTGAGAGTCAGTGTGTACGGGACCCGTTCCCCAGTGAGAGTCAGTGTGTGTGGGACCCGAACCCCAGTGAGAGTCAGTGTGTACGCGACCCGTTCCCCAGTGAGAGTCAGTGTGTGTGGGACACGTACCCCAGTGAGATTTAGTGTTTGTGGAACGTTTTTCCCAGTGAGAGTCAGTGTGTGTGGGACCCGTACCCAAGTGAGAGTCAGTGTATGTGGAACCTTTACCCAGTGGGTGTCAGTGTTTGTGGGTCCTGTACCCCAGTGAGAGTCAGTGTGTGTGGAACCTTTGCCCCAGTGAGAGCCAGTGTGTGTGGAACCTTTTTCCAAGTGAGAGTCAGTGTGTGTGGGACCCATACCCCAGTGAGAGTCAGTGTTTATGTGACCTGTACCCCATTGAGAGTCAGTGTGTGTGTGACCCGAACCCCAGTGAGATTCAGTGTGAGTGGGACCCGTACCCCAGTGAGTCTCAATGTGTTTGGGACCCGTGCCCCAGTGAGAGTCAGTGTGTACGTGACCAGTTCCCCATTGAGTGTCAGTGTGTGTGGAACCCGTACCCCAGTGAGAGTCAATGTGTATGGAAACTAATCCCAGTGAGAGTCAGCGTGTGTGGGACCCGTACCCCAGTGAGAGTCAGTGTGTACGGGACACGTTCCCCAGTGAGTGTCAGTGTGTGTGGGACCCGTAGCCCAGTGAGAGTCAATGTGTGTGGGACCAGTACCCCAGTGAGAGTCAGTGTGTGTGGGACCCGTAGCCCAGTGAGAGTCAATGTGTTTGGGACCAGTACCCCAGTAAGAGTTAGTGTTTGTGGAACCTTTTTCCCAGTGAGAGCCAGTGTGGGTGGAACCTTTTTCCAAGTGAGAGTCAGTGTGTGTGGGACCCGTACCCCAGTGAGAGTCAATGTGTGTGGAACCGTTACCCAGTGGGAATCAGTGTTTGAGGGTCCTGTACCCCAGTGATAGTCAGAGTGTGTGTGGAACCAGTATGCCTGTGAGAGTCAGTGTGTGTGGAACCCGTACCCCAGTGAGTCTCAATGTGTTTGGGACCTGTGCCCCAGTGAGAGTCAGTGTGTGTTGATCCCATTGCTCAGTAAGAGTCAGTGTGTATGGAAACTAATCCCAATGAGAGTCAGTGTGTGTGGGACCCGTATACCAGTGAGAGTCAGCGTGTGTGGGACCCGTACCCCAGTGAGAGTCAGTGTGTACGGGACCCGTTCCCCAGTGAGTGTCAGTGTGTGTGGGACCCGTAGCCCAGTGAGAGTCAATGTGTTTGGGACCAGTACCCCAGTGAGAGTCAGTGTGTGTGGGACCCGTACCCCAGTGAGAGTCAGTGTGTGTGGGACCCGTACCCCAGTGAGAGTCAGTGTGTGTGGAAACTAATCCCAGTGAGAGTCAGTGTGTGTGGGATCCGTATACCAGTGAGAGTCAGTGTGTACGGGACCCGTTCCCCAGTGAGAGTCAGTGTGTGTGGGACCCGAACCCCAGTGAGAGTCAGTGTGTACGCGACCCGTTCCCCAGTGAGAGTCAGTGTGTGTGGGACACGTACCCCAGTGAGATTTAGTGTTTGTGGAACGTTTTTCCCAGTGAGAGTCAGTGTGTGTGGGACCCGTACCCAAGTGAGAGTCAGTGTATGTGGAACCTTTACCCAGTGGGTGTCAGTGTTTGTGGGTCCTGTACCCCAGTGAGAGTCAGTGTGTGTGGAACCTTTGCCCCAGTGAGAGCCAGTGTGTGTGGAACCTTTTTCCAAGTGAGAGTCAGTGTGTGTGGGACCCATACCCCAGTGAGAGTCAGTGTTTATGTGACCTGTACCCCATTGAGAGTCAGTGTGTGTGTGACCCGAACCCCAGTGAGATTCAGTGTGAGTGCGACCCGTACCCCAGTGAGTCTCAATGTGTTTGGGACCCGTGCCCCAGTGAGAGTCAGTGTGTACGTGACCAGTTCCCCATTGAGTGTCAGTGTGTGTGGAACCCGTACCCCAGTGAGAGTCAATGTGTATGGAAACTAATCCCAGTGAGAGTCAGCGTGTGTGGGACCCGTACCCCAGTGAGAGTCAGTGTGTACGGGACACGTTCCCCAGTGAGTGTCAGTGTGTGTGGGACCCGTAGCCCAGTGAGAGTCAATGTGTGTGGGACCAGTACCCCAGTGAGAGTCAGTGTGTGTGGGACCCGTAGCCCAGTGAGAGTCAATGTGTTTGGGACCAGTACCCCAGTAAGAGTTAGTGTTTGTGGAACCTTTTTCCCAGTGAGAGCCAGTGTGGGTGGAACCTTTTTCCAAGTGAGAGTCAGTGTGTGTGGGACCCGTACCCCAGTGAGAGTCAATGTGTGTGGAACCGTTACCCAGTGGGAATCAGTGTTTGAGGGTCCTGTACCCCAGTGATAGTCAGAGTGTGTGTGGAACCAGTATGCCTGTGAGAGTCAGTGTGTGTGGAACCCATACCCCAGTGAGTCTCAATGTGTTTGGGACCTGTGCCCCAGTGAGAGTCAGTGTGTGTTGATCCCATTGCCCAGTAAGAGTCAGTGTGTATGGAAACTAATCCCAATGAGAGTCAGTGTGTGTGGGACCCGTATACCAGTGAGAGTCAGCGTGTGTGGGACCCGTACCCCAGTGAGAGTCAGTGTGTACGGGACCCGTTCCCCAGTGAGTGTCAGTGTGTGTGCGACCCGTAGCCCAGTGAGAGTCAATGTGTTTGGGACCAGTACCCCAGTGAGAGTTAGTGTCTGTGAAACCTTTTTCCCAGTGAGAGCCAGTGTGTGTGAGACAAGTATCCCAGTGAGATTGAATGTATGTGCGACCTGTACCCCAGTGAGTCTCAATGTATGTGGGACCCTTGCCCCAGTGAGAGTCAGTGTGTGTGGGACCAGTACACCAGTGAGAGACAGTGTCTGTGGGACCCGTACCCCAGTCAGAGTCAGTGTGTGTGGAACCCGTACCCAGTGAGAGTCAGTGTGTGTGGGACCAGTACACCAGTGAGATTCAGTGTTTGTGGAACCCGTACCCCAGTGAGATTCAGTTTTTGTGGGACCCTTACACCAGTGAGAGTCAGTGTGTGTGGAACCTTTTACCCCAGTGGGAGTCAGTGCGTGTGAGATCTGTATCCAAGTGAAAATCAATGTATGTGGGACCCGTACCCCAGTGAGAGACAGTGTGTGCGGAACATTTGCCCCAGTGAGAGTCAGTGTGTTTGGAACCTTTGCCCCAGTGGCACTCAGTGTGTGTGGGATCCGTACCCCAGTGAGAGTCAGTGGGTGTGGGAATGTACCCAAGTGAGAGTAAGAGTGTGCGGGACCCGAACCCCAGTGAGAGTCAGTGTTTGTGGGACCTTACCCCAGTGAGAGTCAGTGTGTGTGAGACCCGCACCCCAGTGAGAGTCAGTGTGTGTGAGATCTGTATCCAGTGAAAATCAATGTATGTGGGAGCCATACCCCAGTGAGAGTCAATGTGTGTGTGGGACCGGTACCCCAGTGAGAGTCAGTGTGTGTGTGGGACCCGTACCCCAGTGAGAGTCAGTGTGTGTGTGGGACCCATACCCCAGTGAGAGTCAATGTGTACGGGACCCATTCCGCAGTGAGAGTCAGTGTGTGTGGGACACGTACCACAGTGAGAGACAATGTGTGTGGGACCCGTACCCCAGTGAGTGTCAGTGTTTGTGGAACCTTTTTCCCAGTGAGAGTCATTGTGTGTGGAAACTTTTTCCCAGTGAGAGTCAGTGTGTGTGGGACCCGTACCCCAGTGAGAGTCAGTGTGTAAGTGGGTCCTGTACCCCATTGAGTATCAGTGTGAGCGGGACCCGTACCCCAGAAGGAGTCAGTGTGTGTGGAACCTTTACGAAAGTGAGTGTCAGTGTGTGAGGGACCTTTGTCCCAGTGAGAGTCAGTGTGTGTGGAACCCGTATCCCAGTGAGAGTCAGTGTGTGTGGGACCAGTACCCCATTGAGAGTCAGTGTGTGTGGGACCCGTAACCCAGTGAGAGTCAGTGTGTGTGGGATCCGTATCCCAGTGAGAGTCAGTGTGTGTGGGTCCCGTAACCCAGTGAGAGTCAGTGTGTGTGGGACCCGTATCCCAGTGAGAGTCAGTGTGTGTGTGGGACCCGTACCCCAGTGAGTGTCAGTGTGTGTGTGGGACCCGAACCACAGTTAGAGTCAGTGTGAGTGGGACCCGTATACCAGTGAGTCTCAATGTGTTTGGGACCCGTGCCCCAGTGAGAGTCAGTGTGTGTGGAAACTAATCCCAGTGAGAGTCAGTGTGTGTGGGACCCATACCCCAGTGAGAGTCAGTGTTTATGTGACCTGTACCCCATTGAGAGTCAGTGTGTGTGTGACCCGAACCCCAGTGAGATTCAGTGTGAGTGGGACCCGTACCCCAGTGAGTCTCAATGTGTTTGGGACCCGTGCCCCAGTGAGAGTCAGTGTGTACGTGACCAGTTCCCCATTGAGTGTCAGTGTGTGTGGAACCCGTACCCCAGTGAGAGTCAATGTGTATGGAAACTAATCCCAGTGAGAGTCAGCGTGTGTGGGACCCGTACCCCAGTGAGAGTCAGTGTGTACGGGACACGTTCCCCAGTGAGTGTCAGTGTGTGTGGGACCCGTAGCCCAGTGAGAGTCAATGTGTGTGGGACCAGTACCCCAGTGAGAGTCAGTGTGTGTGGGACCCGTAGCCCAGTGAGAGTCAATGTGTTTGGGACCAGTACCCCAGTAAGAGTTAGTGTTTGTGGAACCTTTTTCCCAGTGAGAGCCAGTGTGGGTGGAACCTTTTTCCAAGTGAGAGTCAGTGTGTGTGGGACCCGTACCCCAGTGAGAGTCAATGTGTGTGGAACCGTTACCCAGTGGGAATCAGTGTTTGAGGGTCCTGTACCCCAGTGATAGTCAGAGTGTGTGTGGAACCAGTATGCCTGTGAGAGTCAGTGTGTGTGGAACCCGTACCCCAGTGAGTCTCAATGTGTTTGGGACCTGTGCCCCAGTGAGAGTCAGTGTGTGTTGATCCCATTGCCCAGTAAGAGTCAGTGTGTATGGAAACTAATCCCAATGAGAGTCAGTGTGTGTGGGACCCGTATACCAGTGAGAGTCAGCGTGTGTGGGACCCGTACCCCAGTGAGAGTCAGTGTGTACGGGACCCGTTCCCCAGTGAGTGTCAGTGTGTGTGGGACCCGTAGCCCAGTGAGAGTCAATGTGTTTGGGACCAGTACCCCAGTGAGAGTCAGTGTGTGTGGGACCCGTACCCCAGTGAGAGTCAGTGTGTGTGGGACCCGTACCCCAGTGAGAGTCAGTGTGTGTGGAAACTAATCCCAGTGAGAGTCAGTGTGTGTGGGATCCGTATACCAGTGAGAGTCAGTGTGTACGGGACCCGTTCCCCAGTGAGAGTCAGTGTGTGTGGGACCCGAACCCCAGTGAGAGTCAGTGTGTACGCGACCCGTTCCCCAGTGAGAGTCAGTGTGTGTGGGACACGTACCCCAGTGAGATTTAGTGTTTGTGGAACGTTTTTCCCAGTGAGAGTCAGTGTGTGTGGGACCCGTACCCAAGTGAGAGTCAGTGTATGTGGAACCTTTACCCAGTGGGTGTCAGTGTTTGTGGGTCCTGTACCCCAGTGAGAGTCAGTGTGTGTGGAACCTTTGCCCCAGTGAGAGCCAGTGTGTGTGGAACCTTTTTCCAAGTGAGAGTCAGTGTGTGTGGGACCCATACCCCAGTGAGAGTCAGTGTTTATGTGACCTGTACCCCATTGAGAGTCAGTGTGTGTGTGACCCGAACCCCAGTGAGATTCAGTGTGAGTGGGACCCGTACCCCAGTGAGTCTCAATGTGTTTGGGACCCGTGCCCCAGTGAGAGTCAGTGTGTACGTGACCAGTTCCCCATTGAGTGTCAGTGTGTGTGGAACCCGTACCCCAGTGAGAGTCAATGTGTATGGAAACTAATCCCAGTGAGAGTCAGCGTGTGTGGGACCCGTACCCCAGTGAGAGTCAGTGTGTACGGGACACGTTCCCCAGTGAGTGTCAGTGTGTGTGGGACCCGTAGCCCAGTGAGAGTCAATGTGTGTGGGACCAGTACCCCAGTGAGAGTCAGTGTGTGTGGGACCCGTAGCCCAGTGAGAGTCAATGTGTTTGGGACCAGTACCCCAGTAAGAGTTAGTGTTTGTGGAACCTTTTTCCCAGTGAGAGCCAGTGTGGGTGGAACCTTTTTCCAAGTGAGAGTCAGTGTGTGTGGGACCCGTACCCCAGTGAGAGTCAATGTGTGTGGAACCGTTACCCAGTGGGAATCAGTGTTTGAGGGTCCTGTACCCCAGTGATAGTCAGAGTGTGTGTGGAACCAGTATGCCTGTGAGAGTCAGTGTGTGTGGAACCCGTACCCCAGTGAGTCTCAATGTGTTTGGGACCTGTGCCCCAGTGAGAGTCAGTGTGTGTTGATCCCATTGC
The DNA here is from genome assembly GCA_026770705.1 of Isurus oxyrinchus. Classification (NCBI taxonomy): domain Eukaryota; kingdom Metazoa; phylum Chordata; class Chondrichthyes; order Lamniformes; family Lamnidae; genus Isurus; species Isurus oxyrinchus. The sequence goes on along the minus strand of JANJGN010001188.1, from coordinate 74,149 downwards.
CCAGTAAGAGTCAGTGTGTATGGAAACTAATCCCAATGAGAGTCAGTGTGTGTGGGACCCGTATACCAGTGAGAGTCAGCGTGTGTGGGACCCGTACCCCAGTGAGAGTCAGTGTGTACGGGACCCGTTCCCCAGTGAGTGTCAGTGTGTGTGGGACCCGTAGCCCAGTGAGAGTCAATGTGTTTGGGACCAGTACCCCAGTGAGAGTCAGTGTGTGTGGGACCCGTACCCCAGTGAGAGTCAGTGTGTGTGGGACCCGTACCCCAGTGAGAGTCAGTGTGTGTGGAAACTAATCCCAGTGAGAGTCAGTGTGTGTGGGATCCGTATACCAGTGAGAGTCAGTGTGTACGGGACCCGTTCCCCAGTGAGAGTCAGTGTGTGTGGGACCCGAACCCCAGTGAGAGTCAGTGTGTACGCGACCCGTTCCCCAGTGAGAGTCAGTGTGTGTGGGACACGTACCCCAGTGAGATTTAGTGTTTGTGGAACGTTTTTCCCAGTGAGAGTCAGTGTGTGTGGGACCCGTACCCAAGTGAGAGTCAGTGTATGTGGAACCTTTACCCAGTGGGTGTCAGTGTTTGTGGGTCCTGTACCCCAGTGAGAGTCAGTGTGTGTGGAACCTTTGCCCCAGTGAGAGCCAGTGTGTGTGGAACCTTTTTCCAAGTGAGAGTCAGTGTGTGTGGGACCCATACCCCAGTGAGAGTCAGTGTTTATGTGACCTGTACCCCATTGAGAGTCAGTGTGTGTGTGACCCGAACCCCAGTGAGATTCAGTGTGAGTGCGACCCGTACCCCAGTGAGTCTCAATGTGTTTGGGACCCGTGCCCCAGTGAGAGTCAGTGTGTACGTGACCAGTTCCCCATTGAGTGTCAGTGTGTGTGGAACCCGTACCCCAGTGAGAGTCAATGTGTATGGAAACTAATCCCAGTGAGAGTCAGCGTGTGTGGGACCCGTACCCCAGTGAGAGTCAGTGTGTACGGGACACGTTCCCCAGTGAGTGTCAGTGTGTGTGGGACCCGTAGCCCAGTGAGAGTCAATGTGTGTGGGACCAGTACCCCAGTGAGAGTCAGTGTGTGTGGGACCCGTAGCCCAGTGAGAGTCAATGTGTTTGGGACCAGTACCCCAGTAAGAGTTAGTGTTTGTGGAACCTTTTTCCCAGTGAGAGCCAGTGTGGGTGGAACCTTTTTCCAAGTGAGAGTCAGTGTGTGTGGGACCCGTACCCCAGTGAGAGTCAATGTGTGTGGAACCGTTACCCAGTGGGAATCAGTGTTTGAGGGTCCTGTACCCCAGTGATAGTCAGAGTGTGTGTGGAACCAGTATGCCTGTGAGAGTCAGTGTGTGTGGAACCCGTACCCCAGTGAGTCTCAATGTGTTTGGGACCTGTGCCCCAGTGAGAGTCAGTGTGTGTTGATCCCATTGCCCAGTAAGAGTCAGTGTGTATGGAAACTAATCCCAATGAGAGTCAGTGTGTGTGGGACCCGTATACCAGTGAGAGTCAGCGTGTGTGGGACCCGTACCCCAGTGAGAGTCAGTGTGTACGGGACCCGTTCCCCAGTGAGTGTCAGTGTGTGTGCGACCCGTAGCCCAGTGAGAGTCAATGTGTTTGGGACCAGTACCCCAGTGAGAGTTAGTGTCTGTGAAACCTTTTTCCCAGTGAGAGCCAGTGTGTGTGAGACAAGTATCCCAGTGAGATTGAATGTATGTGCGACCTGTACCCCAGTGAGTCTCAATGTATGTGGGACCCTTGCCCCAGTGAGAGTCAGTGTGTGTGGGACCAGTACACCAGTGAGAGACAGTGTCTGTGGGACCCGTACCCCAGTCAGAGTCAGTGTGTGTGGAACCCGTACCCAGTGAGAGTCAGTGTGTGTGGGACCAGTACACCAGTGAGATTCAGTGTTTGTGGAACCCGTACCCCAGTGAGATTCAGTTTTTGTGGGACCCTTACACCAGTGAGAGTCAGTGTGTGTGGAACCTTTTACCCCAGTGGGAGTCAGTGCGTGTGAGATCTGTATCCAAGTGAAAATCAATGTATGTGGGACCCGTACCCCAGTGAGAGACAGTGTGTGCGGAACATTTGCCCCAGTGAGAGTCAGTGTGTTTGGAACCTTTGCCCCAGTGGCACTCAGTGTGTGTGGGATCCGTACCCCAGTGAGAGTCAGTGGGTGTGGGAATGTACCCAAGTGAGAGTAAGAGTGTGCGGGACCCGAACCCCAGTGAGAGTCAGTGTTTGTGGGACCTTACCCCAGTGAGAGTCAGTGTGTGTGAGACCCGCACCCCAGTGAGAGTCAGTGTGTGTGAGATCTGTATCCAGTGAAAATCAATGTATGTGGGAGCCATACCCCAGTGAGAGTCAATGTGTGTGTGGGACCGGTACCCCAGTGAGAGTCAGTGTGTGTGTGGGACCCGTACCCCAGTGAGAGTCATTGTGTGTGGAAACTTTTTCCCAGTGAGAGTCAGTGTGTGCGGGACGCATTCCCCAGTGAGAGTCAGTGTATGTGGGACCCGTACATAAGTGAGAGTCAATGTGTTTGGGACCAGTACACCAGTGAGAGTTAGTGTGTGTGGGACCCGAACCCCAGTGAGAGTCAGTGTTTGTGGGACAAGTACCCCAGTGAGAGTCAGTGGGTGTGGGACCCGTTCCTCAGTGAGAGTCAGTGGATGTGGGACCCATAGCCCAGTGAGAGTCAGTGGGTGTGGGAATGTACCCAAGTGAGAGTCAGAGTGTGCGGGACCCGTTCCCCAGTGAGAGTCAGTGTATGTGCGACCCGTACCCCAGTGAGAGTCAGTGTGTGTGGGACCCGTACCCCAGTGAGAGTCAGTGTGTGAGTGGGTCCTGTACCCCATTGAGAGTCAGGGTGTCTGGGACCCGTACCCCAGTGAGAGTTAGTGTGTGATTGGCACCCGTACCCCAGTGAGAGTCAGTGTGTGTGTGTGGGACCCGTACCGCAGTGAGAGTCATTGAGTGTGGAACCTTTTTCCCAGTGAGAGTCAGTGTGAATGGGACCCGTTCCCCAGTGAGAGTCAGTGTGTGTGGAACTGTACCCCAGTGAGAGTCAGTGTGTGTGGGACCAGTTCCCCTGTGAGAGTTAGTGTTTGTGGAACCTTTTTCCAAGTGAGAGTCAGTGTGTGTGGGACCCCTACCCCAGTGAGAGTCAGTTTGTGTGGAACCTTTTTCCCATTGAGAGTCATTGTGTGTGGAATCTTTTTCCCAGTGAGAGTCAGTGTTTGTGGGACCAGTACCCCAGTGAGAGTCAGTGTGTGTGGGACCCGTACCCCAGTGAGAGTCAGTGTGTGCGGTACCCCTTCCCCTGTGAGAGTCAGTGTGTGCGGGACCCGAACACCAGTGAGAGTCAGTGTTTGTGGGACCAGTACCCCAGTGAGAGTCACTGTGTGTGCGACCCGTACCCCAGTGAGTGTCAGTGTGTGTGGGACCCGTACCCCAGTGAGAGTCAATGTGTATGGGACCCGTTCCCCAGTGAGAGTCAGTGTGTGTGGGACACGTACCACAGTGGGAGACAATGTGTGTGGGACCAGTACCCCAGTGAGATTTAGTGTTTGTGGAACGTTTTTCCCAGTGAGAGTCAGTGTATGTGGAACCTTTACCCAGTGGGAGTCAGTGTTTGTGGGTCCTGTACCCCAGTGAGAGTCAGTGTGTGTGGAACCTTTACCCAGTGGGAGTCAGTGTTTGTGGGTCCTGTACCCCAGTGAGAGTCAGTGTGTGTGGAACCTTTGCCCCAGTGAGAGTCAGTGTTTATGGGACCTGTTACCCACTGAGAGTCAGTGTGTGTGGAACCCTTACCCCAGTGAGAGCCAGTGTGGGTGGAACCTTTTTCCAAGTGAGATTCAGTGTGTGTGGAACCCGTACACCAGTGAGAGTCAGTGTGTGTGAGACAAGTATCCCAGTGAGATTGAATGTATGTGCGACCTGTACCCCAGTGAGTCTCAATGTATGTGTGACCTTTGCCCCAGTGAGAGTCAGTGTTTATGGGACCTGTTACCCATTGAGAGTCAGTGTGTGTGGAACACGTACCCCAGTGAGAGCCAGTGTGGGTGGAACCTTTTTCCAAGTGAGAGTCAGTTTGTTTGGGACCCGTGCCCCAGTGAGAGTCAGTGTGTGTGGATCCCATTGCCCAGTAAGAGTCAGTGTGTATGGAAACTAATCCCAGTGAGAGTCAGTGTGTGTGGGATCTGAAAACCAGTGAGAGTCAGTGTGTGTGGGACCCGTACCCCAGTGAGAGTCAGTGTGTGTAGGACCCGTACCCCAGTGAGAGTCAGTGTGTGTGGGACCCGTACCCCAGTGAGAGTCAGATTGCGTGGAAACTAATCCCAGTGAGAGTCAGTGTGTGTGGGACCCGTATACCAGTGAGAGTCAGTGTGTACGGGACCCGTTCCCCAGTGAGAGTCAGTGTGTGTGGGACACGTACCACAGTGAGAGTCAGTGTGTGTGGGACCCGTACCCCAGTGAGAGTCAGTGTGTACGCGACCCGTTCCCCAGTGAGAGTCAGTGTGTGTGGGACACGTACTACAGTGAGAGACAATGTGTGTGGGACCAGTACCCCAGTGAGATTTATTGTTTGTGGAACGTTTTTCCCAGTGAGAGTCAGTGTATGTGGAACATTTACCCAGTGGGTGTCAGTGTTTGTGGGTCCTGTACCCCAGTGAGAGTCAGTGTGTGTGGAACCTTTGCCCCAATGAGAGTCAGTGTTTATGGGACATGTTACCCATTGAGAGTCAGTGTGTGTGGAACGCGTACCCCAGTGAGAGCCAGTGTGTGTGGCACCTTTTTCCAAGTGAGAGTCAGTGTGTGTGGGACCCGTACCCCAGTGAGAGTCAGTGTTTATGTGACCTGTACCCCATTGAGAGTCAGTGTGTGTGAGACCCGAACCCCAGTGAGAGTCAGTGTGAGTGGGACCCGTACCCCAGTGAGTCTCAATGTGTTTGGGACCCGTGCCCCAGTGAGAGTCAGTGTGTACGTGACCAGTTCCCCATTGAGTGTCAGTGTGTGTGGAACCCGTACCCCAGTGAGAGTCAGTGTATATGGAAACTAATCCCAGTGAGAGTCAGCGTGTGTGGGACCCGTACCCAAGTGAGAGTCAGTGTGTGTGGAACCTTTTTCCCATTGAGAGTCATTGTGTGTGGAATCTTTTTCCCAGTGAGAGTAAGTGTGTGCGGGACCACTTCCCCAGTGAGAGTCAGTGTGTGCGGGACCCGAACCCCAATGAGAGTCAGTGTTTGTGGGACCAGTACCCCAGTGAGAGTCACTGTGTGTGGGACACGTACCCCAGGGAGAGTCAGTGTGTGTGGGAACCGTACGCCAGTGAGAGTCAGTGTGTGCGGGACCCCTTCCCCAGTGAGAGTCAGTGTATATGGGACCCGTTCCCCAGTGAGAGTCAGTGTGTGTCGAACCCGTACCCCAGTGAGAGCCAGTGTGGGTGGAACCTTTTTCCAAGTGAGAGTCAGTGTGTTTGGGACCCGTGCCCCAGTGAGAGTCAGTGTGTGTGGATCTTATTGCCCAGTAAGAGTCAGTGTGTATGGAAACTAATCCCAGTGAGAGTCAGTGTGTGTGGCACCCGTACCCCAGTGAGAGTCAGCGTGTGTGGGACCCGTACCCCAGTGAGAGTCAGTGTGTACGGGACCCGTTCCCCAGTGAGTGTCAGTGTGTGTGGGACCCGTAGCCCAGTGAGAGTCAATGTGTTTGGGACCAGTACCCCAGTGAGAGTCAGTGTTTGTGGGACCAGTACCCCAGTGAGAGTCACTGTGTGTGGGACATGTACCCCAGTGAGAGTCAGTGTGTGTGGAACCTTTTACCCCAGTGGGAGTCAGTGCGTGTTAGATCTGTATCCAAGTGAAAATCAATGTATGTGGGACCCGTACCCCAGTGAGAGACAGTGTGTGCGGAACATTTGCCCCAGTGAGAGTCAGTGTGTTTGGAACCTTTACCCAGTGGGAATCAGTGTTTGAGGGTCCTGTACCCCAGTGAGAGTCAGTGAGTGTGGAACCTTTGCCCCAGTGAGAGTCAGTGCGTGTGAGACCCGTACCCGAGTGAGATTCAGTGTGTGTGGGACCCGTACCCCAGTGAGAGTCAGTGTGTGTGGGACCCGTACCCCAGTGAGAGTCAGTGTGTGAGTGGGACCTGTACCCCATTGAGAGTCAGTGTGTGTGGGACCCGTACCCCAGTGAGAGTCAGTGTGTGATTGGCACCCGTACCTCTGTGAGAGTCAGTGTGTGTGTGTGGGACCGGTACCGCAGTGAGAGTCATTGAGTGTGGAACCTTTTTCCCAGTGAGAGTCAGTGTGAATGGGACCCATTCCCCAGTGAGAGTCAGTGTGTGTGGAACTGTACCCCAGTGAGAGTCAGTGTGTGTGGGACCAGTTCCCCTGTGAGAGTTAGTGTTAGTGGAAACTTTTTCCCAGTTAGAGCCAGTGTGTGTGTAACCTTTTTCCAAGTGAGAGTCAGTGTGTGTGGGACCCGTACCCCAGTGAGAGTCATTGTGTGTGGAACCTTTTTCCCATTGAGAGTCATTGTGTGTGGAATCTTTTTCCCAGTGAGAGTCAGTGTTTGTGGGACCAGTACCCCAGTGAGAGTCAGTGTGTGTGGGACCCGTACCCCAGTGACAGTCAGTGCGTGCGGGACCCCTTCCCCAGTGAGAGTCAGTGTGTGCGGGACCCGAACACCAGTGAGAGTCAGTGTTTGTGGGACCAGTACCCCAGTGAGAGTCACTGTGTGTGGGACATGTACCCCAGTGAGAGTCAATGTGTGTGGGACCCGTACCCCAGTGAGAGTCAGTGTGTGTGGGACACGTACCCCAGTGAGAGTCAGTGTGTGTGGGACACGTACCCCAGTGAGAGTCAGTGTGTGTGGGACCCGTACCCCAGTGAGAGTCAGTGTGTGCGGGACCCCTTCCCCAGTGAGAGTCAGTGTGTGCGGGACCCGAACCCCAATGAGAGTCAGTGTTTATGTGACCTATACCCCATTGAGAGTCAGTGTGTATGGAACACTTACCCCAGTGATAGTCAGGGTGTGTGTGGGACCCATACCCCAGTGAGTGTCAGAGTGTGTGTGGGACCCGTATACCAGTGAGAGTCAGCGTGTGTGGGACACATACCCCAGTGAGAGTCAGTGTGTGTGGGAACCGTACCCCAGTGAGTGTCAGTGTGTGTGGGACCCATACCCCAGTGAGAGTCCGTGTGTGTGGGACCCGTACCCCAGTGAGAGTCAATGTGTACGGGACCCGTTCCGCAGTGAGAGTCAGTGTGTGTGGGACACGTACCACAGTGAGAGACAATGTGTGTGGGACCCGTACCCCAGTGAGAGTCAGTGTTTGTGGAACCCTTTTCCCAGTGAGAGTCAGTGTTTGTGGAACATTTACCCAGTGGGTGTCAGTGTTTGTGGGTCCTGTAACCCAGTGAGAGTCAGTGTGTGTGGAACCTTTGCCCCAGTGAGAGCCAGTGTGTGTGGAATCTTTTTCCAAGTGAGAGTCAGTGTGTGTGAGACCCGAACCCCAGTGAGAGTCAATGTGAGTGGGACCCGTACCCCAGTGAGTCTCAATGTGTTTGGGACCCGTGCCCCAGTGAGAGTCAGTGTGTACGTGACCAGTTCCCCATTGAGTGTCTGTGTGTGTGGAACCCGTACCCCAGTGAGAGTCAGTGTGTATGGAAACTAATCCCAGTGAGAGTCAGCGTGTGTGGGACCCGTACCCCAGTGAGAGTCAGTGTGTACGGGACACGTTCCCCAGTGAGTGTCAGTGTGTGTGGGACCCGTAGCCCAGTGAGAGTCAATGTGTTTGGGACCAGTACCCCAGTGAGAGTTAGTGTTTGTGGAACCTTTTTCCCAGTGAGAGCCAGTGTGGGTGGAACCTTTTTCCAAGTGAGAGTCAGTGTGTGTGGGAACCGTACCCCAGTGAGAGTCATTGTGTGTGGAACCGTTACCCAGTGGGAATCAGTGTTTGAGGGTCCTGTACCCCAGTGAGAGTCAGAGTGTGTGTGGAACCAGTACCCCAGTGAGTCTCAATGTGTTTGGGACCCATGCCCCAGTGAGAGTCAGTGTGTGTTGATCCCATTGCCCAGTGAGAGTCAGTGTGTGTGGATCCCATTGCCCAGTAAGAGTCAGTGTGTATGGAAACTAATCCCAATGAGAGTCAGTGTGTGTGGGACCCGTATACCAGTGAGAGTCAGCGTGTGTGGGACACGTACCCCAGTGAGAGTCAGTGTGTACGTGACCCGTTCCCCAGTGAGTGTCAGTGTGTGTGGGACCCGTAGCCCAGTGAGAGTCAATGTGTTTGGGACCAGTACTCCAGTGACAGTTAGTGTTTGTGGAACCTTTTTCCCAGTGAGAGCCAGTGTGGGTGGAACCTTTTTCCAAGTGAGAGTCAGTGTGTGCTGGACCCGAACCCCAGTGAGAGTCAGTGTTTATGTGACCTATACCCCATTGAGAGTCAGTGTGTGTGGAACACGTACCCCAGTGAGAGCCAGTGTGGGTGGAACCTTTTTCCAAGTGAGAGTCGGTGTGTGTGGGACCCGTACCCCAGTGAGAGTCAGTGTGTGTGTGGGACCCATACCCCAGTGAGTGTCAGAGTGTGTGTGGGACCAGTACCCCAGTGAGAGTCAATGTGTACGGGACCCGTTCCCCAGTGAGAGTCAGTGTGTGTGGGACCCGTACCCCAGTGAGAGTCAATGTGTACGGGACCCGTTCCCCAGTGAGAGTCAGTGTGTGTGGGACACGTACCACAGTGAGAGACAATGTGTGTGGGACCAGTACCCCAGTTTGATTTTGTGTTTGTGGAACGATTTTCCCAGTGAGAGTCAGTGTGTGTGGGACCCGTACCCCAGTGAGAGTCAGTGTATGTGGAACCTTTACCCAGTGGGAGTCAGTGTTTTTGGGACCTGTACCCCAGTGAGAGTCAGTGTGTGTGGAACCCGTACCCCAGTGAGAGTCAGTGTGTGTGAGACAAGTATCCCAGTGAGATTGAATGTATGTGCGACCTGTACCCCAGTGAGTCTCAATGTATGTGGGACCCTTGCCCCAGTGAGAGTCAGTGTGTGTGGGACCAGTACACCAGTGAGAGTCAGTGTTTGTGGAACCCGTACCCCAGTGAGATTAAGTTTTTGTGGGACCCTTACCCCAGTGAGAGTCAGTGTGTGTGGAACCTTTTACCCCAGTGGGAGTCAGTGCGTGTGAGATCTGTATCCAAGTGAAAATCAATGTATGTGGGACCCGTACCCCAGTGAGAGACAGTGTGTGCGGAACATTTGCCCCAGTGAGAGTCAGTGTGTTTGGAACCTTTGCCCCAGTGGCACTCAGTGTGTGTGGGACCGTACCCCAGTGAGAGTCAGTGCGTGTGAGACCCGTACCCGAGTGAGATTCAGTGTGTGTGAGATCTGTATCCAGTGAAAATCAATGTATGTGGGAGCCATACCCCAGTGAGAGTCAATGTGTGTGTGGGACCCGTACCCCAGTGAGATTCAGTGTGTGGGACCGGTACCCCAGTGAGAGTCAGTGTGTGTGGGACCCGTTCCCCAGTGAGAGTCAGTGTGTGTGGAACTGTACCCCAGTGAGAGTCATTGTGTGTGGAACCTTTTTCCCAGTGAGAGTCAGTGTTTGTGGGACCAGTACCCCATTGAGAGTCAGTGTGTGTGGAACCCGTACCCCAGTGAGAGTCAGTGTGTGCGGGACCCCTTCCCCAGTGAGAGTCAGTGTGTGCGGGACCCGAACCCCAGTGAGAGTCAGTGCTTGTGGGACCCGTACCCCAGTGAGAGTCACTGTGTGTGGGACACGTACCCCAGTGAGAGTCAGTGTGTGTGGGACCCGTACCCCAGTGAGAGTCAGTGTGTTTGGGACCCGTACCCCAGTGAGAGTCAGTGTGTGCGGGACCCCTTCCCCAGTGAGAGTCAGTGTGTGCGGGACCCGAACCCCAGTGAGAGTCAGTGTTTATGTGACCTATACCCCATTGAGAGTCAGTGTGTGTGGAATACGTACCCCAGTGAGAGTCAGTGTGTGTGTGGGACCCGTACCCCAGTGAGAGTCAGGGTGTGTGGGACACGTACCACAGTGAGAGACAATGTGTGTGGGACCCGTACCCCAGTGAGAGTCAGTGTTTGTGGAACCTTTTTCCCATTGAGAGTCAGTGTGTGTAGGACCAGTACCCTAGTGAGAGTCAGTGTGTGTGGGACCCGTACCCCAGTGAGAGTCAGTGTGTGTGGGACCCGTACCCCAGTGAGAGTCAGTGTGTGTGGGACCCGTAGCCCAGTGTGACTCCGTGTGTGTGTGGATCCTTTGCCCCAGTGAGTATCAGTGTGAGCGGGACCCGTACCCCAGAAGGAGTCAGTGTGTGTGGAACCTTTACAAAAGTGAGTGTCAGTGTTTGAGGGACCTTTGTCCCTGTGAGACTCAGTGTGTGTGGAACCCGTATCCCAGTGAGAGTCAGTGTGTGTGGAAACTAATCCCAGTGAGAGTCAGTGTGTGTGGGACCCGTATACCAGTGAGAGTCAGTGTGTGTGGGACCCGTACCCCAGTGAGAGTCAGTGTGTGTGGGACCCGTACCCCAGTGAGAGTCAATGTGTGTGGGACCCGTATCCCAGTGAGAGTCAGTGTGTGTGGGACCCGTACCCCAGTGAGAGTCAGTGTGTACGTGACCCGTTCCCCAGTGAGTGTCAGTGTGTGTGGGACCCGTAGCCCAGTGAGAGTCAATGTGTTTGGGACCAGTACTCCAGTGAGAGTTAGTGTTTGTGGAACCTTTTTCCCAGTGAGAGCCAGTGTGGGTGGAACCTTTTTCCAAGTGAGAGTCAGTGTGTGCTGGACCCGAACCCCAGTGAGAATCAGTGTTTATGTGACCTATACCCCATTGAGAGTCAGTGTGTGTGGAACACGTACCCCAGTGAGAGCCAGTGTGGGTGGAACCTTTTTCCAAGTGAGAGTCGGTGTGTGTGGGACCCGTACCCCAGTGAGTGTCAGAGTGTGTGTGGGACCCGTACCCCAGTGACAGTCAATGTGTACGGGACCCGTTCCCCAGTGAGATTCAGTGTGTGTGGGACCCGTACCCCAGTGAGAGTCAATGTGTACGGGACCCGTTCCCCAGTGAGAGTCAGTGTGTGTGGGATACGTACCACAGTGAGAGACAATGTGTGTGGGACCAGTACCCCAGTGAGATTTAGTGTTTGTGGAACGTTTTTCCCAGTGAGAGTCAGTGTGTACGGGACCCGTTCCCCAGTGAGTGTCAGTGTGTGTGGGACCCGTAGCCCAGTGAGAGTCAATGTGTTTGGGACCAGTACCCCAGTGAGAGTCAGTGTATGTGGAACCTTTACCCTGTGGGAGTCAGTGTTTATGGGACCTGTACCCCAGTGAGAGTCAGTGTGTGTGGAACCCGTACCCCAGTGAGAGTCAGTGTGTGTGAGACAAGTATCCCAGTGAGATTGAATGTATGTGCGACCTGTACCCCAGTGAGTCTCAATGTATGTGAGACCCTTGCCCCAGTGAGTCAGTGTGTGTGGGACCAGTACACCAGTGAGAGACAGTGTCTGTGGGACCCGTACCCCAGTCAGAGTCAGTGTGTGTGGAACCTGTACCCAGTGAGAGTCAGTGTGTGTGGGACCAGTACACCAGTGAGAGTCAGTGTTTGTGGAACCCGTACCCCAGTGAGATTCAGTTTTTGTGGGACCCTTACACCAGTGAGAGTCAGTGTGTGTGGAACCTTTTACCCCAGTGGGAGTCAGTGCGTGTGAGATCTGTATCCAAGTGAAAATCAATGTATGTGGGACCCGTACCCCAGTGAGAGACAGTGTGTGCGGAACATTTGCCCCAGTGAGAGTCAGTGTGTTTGGAACCTTTGCCCCAGTGGCACTCAGTGTGTGTGGGACCGTACCCCAGTGAGAGTCAGTGCGTGTGAGACCCGTACCCGAGTGAGATTCAGTGTGTGTGAGATCTGTATCCATTGAAAATCAATGTATGTGGGAGCCATACCCCAGTGAGAGTCAATGTGTGTGTGGGACCCGTACCCCAGTGAGATTCAGTGTGTGTGACCGGTACCCCAGTGAGAGTCAGTGTGTGTGGGACCCGAACCCCAGTGAGAGTTAGTGTGCGTGGGACCCGAACCCCAGTGAGAGTCAGTGTTTGTGGGACAAGTACCCCAGTGAAAGTCAGTGGGTGTGGGACCCGTTCCTCAGTGAGAGTCAGTGGATGTGGGACCCATAGCCCAATGAGAGTCAGTGGGTGTTGGACCTGTACCCAAGTGAGAGTCAGAGTGTGCGGGACCCGTTCCCCAGTGAGAGTCAGTGTATGTGCGACCCGTACCCCAGTGAGAGTCAGTGTGTGTGGGACCCGTACCCCAGTGAGAGTCAGTGTGTGAGTGGATCCTGTACCCCATTGAGAGTCAGGGTGTCTGGGACCCGTACCCCAGTGAGAGTCAGTGTGTGATTGGCACCCGTAACTCTGTGAGAGTCAGTGTGTGTGTGGGACCCGTTCCCCAGTGAGAGTCAGTGTGTGTGGAACTGTACCCCAGTGAGAGTCAGTGTGTGTGGGACCAGTTCCCCTGTGAGAGTTAGTGTTAGTGGAACGTTTTTCCCAGTGAGAGTCATTGAGTGTGGAACCTTTTTCCCAGTGCGAGTCAGTGTGAATGGGACCCGTTCCCCAGTGAGAGTCAGTGTGTGTGGAACTGTACCCCAGTGAGAGTCAGTGTGTGTGGGACCAGTTCCCCTGTGAGAGTTAGTGTTAGTGGAACGTTTTTCCCAGTGAGAGCCAGTGTGTGTGGAACCTTTTTCCCAGTGAGAGCCAGTGTGTGTGGGACCCGTATCCCAGTGAGAGTCAGTGTGTGTGGGACCCGTACCCCAGTGAGAGTCAGTGTGTGCGGGACCCCTTCCCCAGTGAGAGTCAGTGTGTGCGGGACCCGAACCCCAGTGAGAGTCAGTGTTTATGTGACCTACACCCCATTGAGAGTCAGTGTGTGTGGAATACGTACCCCAGTGAGAGTCAGTGTGTGTGTGGGACCCGTACCCCAGTGAGAGTCAGGGTGTGTGTGGGACCCATACCCCAGTGAATGTCAGAGTGTGTGTGGGACCCGCACCCCAGTGAGAGTCAGTGTGTGTGGGACCCGTATACCAGTGAGAGTCAGCGTGTGTGGGACCCGTACCCCAGTGAGAGTCAATGTGTACGGGACCCGTTCCGCAGTGAGAGTCAGTGTGTGTGGGACACGTACCACAGTGAGAGACAATGTGTACGGGACCCGTTCCCCAGTGAGAGTCAGTGTGTGTGGGATACGTACCACAGTGAGAGACAATGTGTGTGGGACCAGTACCCCAGTGAGATTTAGTGTTTGTGGAACGTTTTTCCCAGTGAGAGTCAGTGTGTACGGGACCCGTTCCCCAGTGAGTGTCAGTGTGTGTGGGACCCGTAGCCCAGTGAGAGTCAATGTGTTTGGGACCAGTACCCCAGTGAGAGTCAGTGTATGTGGAACCTTTACCCAGTGGGAGTCAGTGTTTATGGGACCTGTACCCCAGTGAGAGTCAGTGTGTGTGGAACCCGTACCCCAGTGAGAGTCAGTGTGTGTGAGACAAGTATCCCAGTGAGATTGATTGTATGTGCGACCTGTACCCCAGTGAGTCTCAATGTATGTGAGACCCTTGCCCCAGTGAGTCAGTGTGTGTGGGACCAGTACACCAGTGAGAGACAGTGTCTGTGGGACCCGTACCCCAGTCAGAGTCAGTGTGTGTGGAACCTGTACCCAGTGAGAGTCAGTGTGTGTGGGACCAGTACACCAGTGAGAGTCAGTGTTTGTGGAACCCGTACCCCAGTGAGATTCAGTTTTTGTGGGACCCTTACACCAGTGAGAGTCAGTGTGTGTGGAACCTTTTACCCCAGTGGGAGTCAGTGCGTGTGAGATCTGTATCCAAGTGAAAATCAATGTATGTGGGACCCGTACCCCAGTGAGAGACAGTGTGTGCGGAACATTTGCCCCAGTGAGAGTCAGTGTGTTTGGAACCTTTGCCCCAGTGGCACTCAGTGTGTGTGGGACCGTACCCCAGTGAGAGTCAGTGCGTGTGAGACCCGTACCCGAGTGAGATTCAGTGTGTGTGAGATCTGTATCCAGTGAAAATCAATGTATGTGGGAGCCATACCCCAGTGAGAGTCCATGTGTGTGTGGGACCCGTACCCCAGTGAGATTCAGTGTGTGTGACCGGTACCCCAGTGAGAGTCAGTGTGTGTGGGACCCGAACCCCAGTGAGAGTTAGTGTGCGTGGGACCCGAACCCCAGTGAGAGTCAGTGTTTGTGGGACAAGTACCCCAGTGAGAGTCAGTGGGTGTGGGACCCGTTCCTCAGTGAGAGTCAGTGGATGTGGGACCCATAGCCCAATGAGAGTCAGTGGGTGTGGGACCTGTACCCAAGTGAGAGTCAGAGTGTGCGGGACCCGTTCCCCAGTGAGAGTCAGTGTATGTGCGACCCGTACCCCAGTGAGAGTCAGTGTGTGTGGGACCCGTACCCCAGTGAGAGTCAGTGTGTGAGTGGATCCTGTACCCCATTGAGAGTCAGGGTGTCTGGGACCCGTACCCCAGTGAGAGTCAGTGTGTGATTGGCACCCGTAAATCTGTGAGAGTCAGTGTGTGTGTGGGACCCGTACCGCAGTGTGAGTCATTGAGTGTGGAACCTTTTTCCCAGTGAGAGTCAGTGTGTGTGGAACTGTACCCCAGTGAGAGTCAGTGTGTGCGGGACCCCTTCCCCAGTGAGAGTCAGTGTGTGCGGGACCCGAACCCCAGTGAGAGTCAGTGTTTATGTGACCTACACCCCATTGAGAGTCAGTGTGTGTGGAATACGTACCCCAGTGAGAGTCAGTGTGTGTGTGGGACCCGTACCCCAGTGAGAGTCAGTGTGTGTGGGACCCGTATACCAGTGAGAGTCAGCGTGTGTGGGACCCGTACCCCAGTGAGAGTCAATGTGTACGGGACCCGTTCCGCAGTGAGAATCAGTGTGTGTGGGACACGTACCACAGTGAGAGACAATGTGTGTGGGACCCGTACCCCAGTGAGAGTCAGTGTTTGTGGAACCTTTTTCCCATTGAGAGTCAGTGTGTGTGGGACCAGTACCCCAGTGAGATTCAGTGTGTGTGGGACCCGTACCCCAGTGAGAGTCAGTGTGTGTGGGACCCGTACCCCAGTGAGAGTCAGTGTGTGTGGGACCCGTAGCCCAGTGTGACTCCGTGTGTGTGTGGATCCTTTGCCCCAGTGAGTATCAGTGTGAGCGGGACCCGAACCCCAGAAGGAGTCAGTGTGTGTGGAACCTTTACGAAAGTGAGTGTCAGTGTGTGAGGGACCTTTGTCCCTGTGAGAGTCAGTGTGTGTGGAACCCGTATCCCAGTGAGAGTCAGTGTGTGTGGGACCCGTATACCAGTGAGAGTCAGTGTGTGTGGGACCCGTACCCCAGTGAGAGTCAGTGTGTGTGGGACCCGTACCCCAGTGAGAGTCAGTGTGTGTGAGACCCGTATCCCAGTGAGAGTCAGTGTGTGTGGGACACGTACCGCAGTGAGAGACAATGTGTGTGGGACCAGTACCCCAGTGAGATTTAGTGTTTGTGGAACATTTTTCCCAGTGAGAGTCAGTGTGTGTGGGACCCGTACCCCAGTGAGAGTCAGTGTGTGTGGGACCCGTACCCCAGTGAGAGTCAGTGTGTGTGGGACCCGTACCCCAGTGAGAGTCAGTGTATGTGAACTTTTACCCAGTGGGAGTCAGTGTTTGTGGGTCCTGTACCCCAGTGAGAGTCAGTGTGTGTGGAACCTTTTTCCAAGTGAGAGTCAGTGTGTGTGGGACCCGTACCCCAGTGAGAATCAGTGTTTATGTGACCTGTACCCCATTGAGAGTCAGTGTGTGTGAGACCCGAACCCCAGTGAGAGTCAGTGTGTGTGGGACCCGTAGCCCAGTGAGAGTCAGTGTGTACGGGACCCGTTCCCCAGTGAGTGTCAGTGTGTGTGGGACCCGTAGCCCAGTGAGAGTCAATGTGTTTGGGACCAGTACCCCAGTGAGAGTTAGTGTTTGTGGAACCTTTTTCCCAGTGAGAGCCAGTGTGGGTGGAACCTTTTTCCAAGAGAGAGTCAGTGTGTGCGGGACCCCTTCACCAGTGAGAGTCAGTTTTTATGTGACCTATACCCCATTGAGAGTCAGTGTGTGTGGAACACGTACCCCAGTGAGAGCCAGTGTGTGTGGGACCCGTACCCCAGTGAGAGTCAGTGTGTGTGTGGGACCCATACCCCAGTGAGTATCAGAGTGTGTGTGGGACCCGTTTACCGGTGAGAGTCAGCGTGTGTGCGACCTGTACCCCAGTGAGAGTCAGTGTGTGTGGGACGCGTACCCCAGTGAGAGTCAATGTGTACGGGACCCGTTCCCCAGTGAGAGTCAGTGTGTGTGGGACACGTACCACAGTGAGAGACATTGTGTGTGGGACCAGTACCCCAGTGAGATTTACTGTTTGTGGAACGTTTTTCCCAGTGAGAGTCAGTGTGTGTGGGACCCGTACCCCAGTGAGAGTCCGTGTATGTGGAACCTATACCCAGTGGGAGTCAGTGTTTATGGGACCTGTACCCCAGTGAGAGTCAGTGTGTGTGGAACCTTTGCCCCAGTGAGAGTCATTGTGTGTGAGACAAGTATCCCAGTGAGATTGAATGTATGTGCGACCTGTACCCCAGTGAGTCTCAATGTATGTGGGACCCTTGCCCCAGTGAGAGTCAGTGTGTGTGGGACCAGTACACCAGTGAGAGTCAGTGTTTGTGGAACCCGTACCCCAGTGAGATTCAGTTTTTGTGGGACCCTTTCCCCAGTGAGAGTCAATGTGTGTGGAACCTTTTACCCCAGTGGGAGTCAGTGCGTGTGAGATCTGTACCAAGTGAAAATCAATGTATGTGGGACCCATACCCCAGTGAGAGTCAGTGTGTGTGGGACCCGTACCCCAGTGAGAGACAGTGTGTGCGGAACATTTGCCCCTGTGAGAGTCAGTGTGTGTGGGACCGTACCCCAGTGAGAGTCAGTGTGTGTGGGACCCGTACCCCAGTGAGAGACAGTGTGTGCGGAACATTGGCCCCTGTGAGAGTCAGTGTGTGTGGGACCGTACCCCAGTGAGATTCAGTGCGTGTGAGACCCGTACCCGAGTGAGATTCAGTGTGTGTGAGTTCTGTATCCAGTGAAAATCAATGTATGTGGGAGCCATACCCCAGTGAGAGTCAATGTGTGTGTGGGACCCGTACCCCAGTGAGATTCAGTGTGTGGGACCGGTACCCCAGTGAGAGTCAGTGTGTGTGGGACCCGTACCCCAGTGAGAGTCATTGTGTGTGGAAACTTTTTCCCAGTGAGAGTCAGTGTGTGCGGGACGCGTTCCCCAGTGAGAGTCAGTGTATGTGGGACCCGTACATAAGTGAGAGTCAATGTGTTTGGGACCAGAAACCCAGTGACAGTTAGTGTGTGTGGGACCCGAATCCCAGTGAGAGTCAGTGTTTGTGGGACAAGTACCCCAGTGAGAGTCAGTGGGTGTGGGACCCGTTCCTCAGTGAGAGTCAGTGGGTGTGGGACCCATACCCCAGTGAGAGTCAGTGGGTGTGGGTCCTGTACCCAAGTGAGAGTCAGAGTGTGCGGGACCCATTTCCCAGTGAGAGTCAGTGTGTGTGGGACACGTAAACCAGTGAGAGTCAGAGTTTGTGGGTCCCGGACACCAGTGAGAGTCAGTGTGTGAGTGCGACCTGTACCCCAGTGAGAGTCAGTGTGTGTGGGCCCCGGACCCCAGTGAGAGTCAGTGTGTGAGTGCGACCTGTACCCCATTGAGAGTCAGTGTGTGTGTGTGGGACCCGTACCGCAGTGAGAGTCATTGAGTTTGGAACCTTTTTCCCAGTGAGAGTCAGTGTGAATGGGACCCGTTCCCCAGTGAGAGTCAGTCAATGTGGGACCCGTACCCCAGTGAGAGTCAATGTGTGTGGGACCAGTCCCCAGTGAGAGTCAGTGTTTGTGGGACCCGTAACCCAGTGAGAGTCAGTGTGTGCAGGACCCGTTCCCAGTGAGAGTCAGTGTGTGTGGGACCTGTACCCCAGTGATAGTCAGTGTGTGTGGGACCAGTTCCCCTGTGAGAGTTAGTGTTAGTGGAACCTTTTTCCAAGTGAGAGTCAGGGTGTGTGGGACCGGTACCCCAGTGAGAGTCAGTGTGTGTGGGACTGGTACCCCAGTGAGAGTCAGTGTGTGTGGGACCCGTACCCCAGTGAGAGTCAGTGTGTGTGGGACCCGTACCCCAGTGAGAGTCAGTGTGTGTGTGGGACCCGTACCCCAGTGAGAGTCAGTGTGTGTGGGACCCGTACCCCAGTGAGAGTCAGTGTGTGCGGGACCCAAACCCCAGTGAGAGTCAGTGTTTGTGGGACCAGTACCCCAGTGAGAGTCAGTGTGTGTGGGACCAGTACCCCAGTGAGAGTCAGTGTGTGTGGGACCAGTACCCCAGTGAGAGTCAATGTGTGTGGGACCAGTACCCCAGTGAGAGCCAGTGTGTGTGGAAACTTTACCCTGTGGGAATCAGTGTTTGAGGGTCCTGTACCCCAGTGAGAGTCAGTGTGTGTGGAACCTTTGCCCCAGTGAGAGTCAGTGTTTATGTGACCTGTACCCCATTGAGAGACAGTGTGTGTGGAACCCGTACCCCAATGAGAGTCAGTGTTTATGGGACCTGTTACCCATTGAGAGTCAGTGTGTGTGGGACCCGTACCCCAGTGAGAGTTTGTGTGTGTGGGACCCATAACCCAGTGAGTGTCAGTGTGTGTGTGGGACCAGTATGCCTGTGAGAGTCAGTGTGTGTGGAACCCGTACCCCAGTGAGAGTCAGTGTGAGTGGGACCAGTAACCCAGTGAGTCTCAATGTGTGTGGGACCCGTGCCCCAGTGAGAGTCAGTGTGTATGGAAACTAATCCCAGTGAGAGTCAGTGTGTGTGGGACCCGTTTACCAGTGAGAGTCAGCATTTGTGGGACCCGTACCCCAGTGAGAGTTAGGGTGCGTGGGACCCGTTCCCCAGTGAGAGTCAGTGTGTGTGCAACCCGTATCCCAGTGTGAGTCAGAGTTTGTGGAAACCATACCCTAGTGATGGTCAGTGTGTGTGGGACCCGTATCCCAGTGTGAGTCAGAGTTTGTGAGACCTGTATCCCAGTGAGAGTCAGTGTGTGTGGGACCAGTACCCCAGTGAGAGTCAGTGTGTGTGGAACCCACACCCTAGTGAGATTCAGTGTGTGTGGGACCCGTAACCCAGTGAGAGTCAGTGTGTGTGGAACCCATACCCTAGTGATAGTCAGTGTGTGTTGGACCCGTACCGCAGTGAGAGACAGTGTCTTACGGACCCGTACCCCAGGGAGAGTCAGTGTGTGTGGAACCCATACCCTAGTGATAGTCAGTGTGTGGGACCCGTACCCCAGTGAGAGACAGTGTCTGTTGGACCTGTACCCCAGTGAGAGTCAGTGTGTGTGGAACCTGTACCCCAGAAAGAGTCAGTGTTTGTGGGACCCGTACCCCAGTGAGAGTCAGTGTGTGTGGAATCCATACCCTAGTGATAGTCAGTGTGTGTTGGACCCGTACCCCAGTGATACTCAGTGTGTGTGGTACCTGTTCCCCACTGAGGTTCAGTGTGTGTGGGACCCTTACCCCAGTGGGAGTCAGTGTTTGTGGGACTTGTATTCCAACGAGAGTCAGTGTGTGTGGGACCCGTACTCCAGTGAGAGTCAGTGTGTGTGACCCATACCCCAGTGAGAGTCAGTGTTTGTGGGACCAGTACCCCAGTGAGAGTCACTGTGTGTGGGACACGTACCCCAGTGAGAGTCAGTGTGTGTGGGACCCGTACCCCAGTGAGAGTCAGTGTGTGCGGGACCCCTTCCCCAGTGAGAGTCAGTGCGTGCGGGACCCGAACCCCAGTGACAGTCAGTGTTTATGTGACCTATACCCCATTGAGAGTCAGTGTGTGTGGAACACGTACCCCAGTGAGAGCCAGTGTGGGTGGAACCTTTTTCTAAGTGACAGTCAGTGTGTGTGGGACCCGTACCCCAGTGAGAGTCAGTGTGTGTGTGGGACCCATACCCCAGTGAGTGTCAGAGTGTGTGTGGGACCCGTATACCAGTGAGAGTCAGCGTGTGTGGGACCCATACCCCAGTGAGAGTCAGTGTGTGCGGGACCCCTTCCCCAGTGAGAGTCAGTGTGTGCGGGATCCGAACCCCAGTGAGAGTCAGTGTTTGTGGGACCCGTACCCCAGTGAGAGTCAGTGTGTGTGGGACCCGTACCCCAGTGAGAGTCAGTGTGTGTGGGACCCGTACCCCAGTGTGACTCCGTGTGTGTGTGGATCCTTTGCCCCAGTGAGTATCAGTGTGAGCGGGACCCGTACCCCAGAAGGAGTCAGTGTGTGTGGAACCTTTACGAAAGTGAGTGTCAGTGTGTGAGGAACCTTTGTCCCTGTGAGAGTCAGTGTGTGTGGAACCCGTATCCCAGTGAGAGTCAGAGTTTGTGGGACCTGTACCCCATTGAGAGTCAATGTGTGTGGGACCCGTACCCCAGTGAGAGTCAGTGTGTGTGGGACCCGTTCCCCAGTGAGAGTCATTGTATGTGGGACCCGTAGCCCAGTGAGAGTCAACGTGTGTGGGACCAGTACCCCAGTGAGAGTCAGTGTGTGCGGAACCCGAACCCCAGTGAGAGTCAGTGTGTGTGGGACCCGTGCCCCAGTGAGAGTCAGTGTGTGCGGGACCCGTTCCCCAGTGAGAGTCAGTGTATGTGGGACCCATAGCCCAGTGAGAGTCAATGTGTGTGGGACCAGTACCCCAGTGAGAGGCAGTGTGTGGAAACTTTACCCTGTGGGAATCAGTGTTTGAGGGTCCTGTACCCCAGTGAGAGCCAGTGAGGGTGGAACCTTTTTCCAAGTGAGAGTCAGTGTGTGTGGGACCAGTACTCCATTGAGAGTCAGTGAGTGTGGAACCTTTACCCAGTGGGAATCAGTGTTTGAGGGTCCTGTACCCCAGTGAGAGTCAGTGTGTGTGGGACCCGTACCCCAGTGAGAGTCAGTGTGTACGGGACCCGTTCCCCAGTGAGTGTCAGTGTGTGTGGGACCCGTAGCCCAGTGAGAGTCAATGTGTTTGGGACCAGTACCCCAGTGAGAGTTAGTGTTTGTGGAACCTTTTTCCAAGAGAGAGTCAGTGTGTGCGGGACCCCTTCCCCAGTGAGAGTCAGTTTTTATGTGACCTATACCCCATTGAGAGTCAGTGTGTGTGGAACCCGTACCCCAGTGAGAGCCAGTGTGTGTGGAACTATTTTCCAAGTGAGAGTCAGTGTGTGTGGGACCCGTACCCCAGTGAGAGTCAGTGTGTGTGGGACCCGTGCCCCAGTGAGAGTCAATGTGTTTGGGACCAGTACCCCAGTGAGAGTCAGTGTGTACGTGACCAGTTCCCCAGTGAGTGTCAGTGTGTGTGGGACCCGTAGCCCAGTGAGAGTCAATGTGTTTGGGACCAGTACCCCAGTGAGAGTCAGTGTGTGTGGAACCTTCTTCCCAGTGAGATTCAGTGTGTGTGGGACCCGTACCCCAGTGAGAGTCAGTGTGTGTGGGACCCGTACCCCAGTGAGAGTCAGTGTGTGTGGAACCTTTACCCCTGTGAGAGTCAGTGTGTGTGGATCCCATTGCCCAGTAAGAGTCAGTGTGTATGGAAACTAATCCCAGTGAGATTCAGTGTGTGTGGGACCCGTACCCCAGTGAGAGTCAGTGTGTGTGGATCCCATTGCCCAGTAAGAGTCAGTGTGTATGGAAACTAATCCCAGTGAGTGTCAGCGTGTGTGGGACCCGTACCCCAGTGAGAGTCAGTGTGTGTGGGACCCGTACCCCAGTGAGAGTCAGTGTGTACGGGACCCGTTCCCCAGTGAGTGTCAGTGTGTGTGGGACCCGTAGCCCAGTGAGAGTCAATGTGTTTGGGACCAGTACCCCAGTGAGAGTTAGTGTTTGTGGAACCTTTTTCCAAGAGAGAGTCAGTGTGTGCGGGACCCCTTCCCCAGTGAGTGTCAGTTTTTATGTGACCTATACCCCATTGAGAGTCAGTGTGTGTGGAACATGTACCGCAGTGAGAGTCAGTGTGTGTGTAACCTTTTTCCTAGTGAGAGCCAGTGTGTGTGTAACCTTTTTCCAAGTGAGAGTCAGTGTGTGCGGGACCCGTACCCCACTGAGAGTCAGTGTGTGTGGGACCCGTTCCCCAGTGAGAGTCAGTGTTTGTGGGACCAGTACCCCAGTGAGAGTCAGTGTGTGTGGGACCAGTACCCCAGTGAGAGCCAGTGTGTGTGGGACCAGTACCCCAGTGAGAGCCAGTGTGTGTGGAAACTTTACCCTGTGGGAATCAGTGTTTGAGGGTCCTGTACCCCAGTGAGAGCCAGTGAGGGTGGAACCTTTTTCCAAGTGAGAGTCAGTGTGTGTGGGACCAGTACCCCAGTGAGAGTCAGTGAGTGTGGAACCTTTACCCACTGGGAATCAGTGTTTGAGGATCCTGTACCCCAGTGAGAGTCAGTGTGTGTGGAACCTTTGCCCCAGTGAGAGTCAGTGTTTATGTGACCTGTACCCCAGTGAGATTCAGTGTGTGTGGGACACGTACCCCAGTGAGAGTCAGTGTTTATGTGACCTGTACCCCATTGAGAGACAGTGTGTGTGGGACCCGTACCCCAATGAGAGTCAGTGTTTATGGGACCTGTTACCCATTGAGAGTCAGTGTGTGTGGAACCCGTACCCCAGTGAGAGTCAGTGTTTGTGGGACCAGTACCCCAGTGAGAGTCAGTGTGTGCGGGACCCGTTCCCCAGTGAGAGTCATTGTATGTGGGACCCGTAGCCCAGTGAGAGTCAACGTGTGTGGGACCAGTACCCCAGTGAGAGTCAGTGTGTGCGGAACCCGAACCCCAGTGAGAGTCAGTGTGTGTGGGACCCGTGCCCCAGTGAGAGTCAGTGTGTGCGGGACCCGTTCCCCAGTGAGAGTCAGTGTATGTGGGACCCATAGCCCAGTGAGAGTCAATGTGTGTGGGACCAGTACCCCAGTGAGAGGCAGTGTGTGGAAACTTTACCCTGTGGGAATCAGTGTTTGAGGGTCCTGTACCCCAGTGAGAGCCAGTGAGGGTGGAACCTTTTTCCAAGTGAGAGTCAGTGTGTGTGGGACCAGTACTCCATTGAGAGTCAGTGAGTGTGGAACCTTTACCCAGTGGGAATCAGTGTTTGAGGGTCCTGTACCCCAGTGAGAGTCAGTGTGTGTGGGACCCGTACCCCAGTGAGAGTCAGTGTGTACGGGACCCGTTCCCCAGTGAGTGTCAGTGTGTGTGGGACCCGTAGCCCAGTGAGAGTCAATGTGTTTGGGACCAGTACCCCAGTGAGAGTTAGTGTTTGTGGAACCTTTTTCCAAGAGAGAGTCAGTGTGTGCGGGACCCCTTCCCCAGTGAGAGTCAGTTTTTATGTGACCTATACCCCATTGAGAGTCAGTGTGTGTGGAACCCGTACCCCAGTGAGAGCCAGTGTGTGTGGAACTATTTTCCAAGTGAGAGTCAGTGTGTGTGGGACCCGTACCCCAGTGAGAGTCAGTGTGTGTGGGACCCGTGCCCCAGTGAGAGTCAATGTGTTTGGGACCAGTACCCCAGTGAGAGTCAGTGTGTACGTGACCAGTTCCCCAGTGAGTGTCAGTGTGTGTGGGACCCGTAGCCCAGTGAGAGTCAATGTGTTTGGGACCAGTACCCCAGTGAGAGTCAGTGTGTGTGGAACCTTCTTCCCAGTGAGATTCAGTGTGTGTGGGACCCGTACCCCAGTGAGAGTCAGTGTGTGTGGAACCTTTACCCCTGTGAGAGTCAGTGTGTGTGGATCCCATTGCCCAGTAAGAGTCAGTGTGTATGGAAACTAATCCCAGTGAGATTCAGTGTGTGTGGGACCCGTACCCCAGTGAGAGTCAGTGTGTGTGGATCCCATTGCCCAGTAAGAGTCAGTGTGTATGGAAACTAATCCCAGTGAGTGTCAGCGTGTGTGGGACCCGTACCCCAGTGAGAGTCAGTGTGTGTGGGACCCGTACCCCAGTGAGAGTCAGTGTGTACGGGACCCGTTCCCCAGTGAGTGTCAGTGTGTGTGGGACCCGTAGCCCAGTGAGAGTCAATGTGTTTGGGACCAGTACCCCAGTGAGAGTTAGTGTTTGTGGAACCTTTTTCCAAGAGAGAGTCAGTGTGTGCGGGACCCCTTCCCCAGTGAGTGTCAGTTTTTATGTGACCTATACCCCATTGAGAGTCAGTGTGTGTGGAACATGTACCGCAGTGAGAGTCAGTGTGTGTGTAACCTTTTTCCTAGTGAGAGCCAGTGTGTGTGTAACCTTTTTCCAAGTGAGAGTCAGTGTGTGCGGGACCCGTACCCCACTGAGAGTCAGTGTGTGTGGGACCCGTTCCCCAGTGAGAGTCAGTGTTTGTGGGACCAGTACCCCAGTGAGAGTCAGTGTGTGTGGGACCAGTACCCCAGTGAGAGCCAGTGTGTGTGGGACCAGTACCCCAGTGAGAGCCAGTGTGTGTGGAAACTTTACCCTGTGGGAATCAGTGTTTGAGGGTCCTGTACCCCAGTGAGAGCCAGTGAGGGTGGAACCTTTTTCCAAGTGAGAGTCAGTGTGTGTGGGACCAGTACCCCAGTGAGAGTCAGTGAGTGTGGAACCTTTACCCACTGGGAATCAGTGTTTGAGGATCCTGTACCCCAGTGAGAGTCAGTGTGTGTGGAACCTTTGCCCCAGTGAGAGTCAGTGTTTATGTGACCTGTACCCCAGTGAGATTCAGTGTGTGTGGGACACGTACCCCAGTGAGAGTCAGTGTTTATGTGACCTGTACCCCATTGAGAGACAGTGTGTGTGGGACCCGTACCCCAATGAGAGTCAGTGTTTATGGGACCTGTTACCCATTGAGAGTCAGTGTGTGTGGAACCCGTACCCCAGTGAGAGTCAGTGTTTGTGGGACCAGTACCCCAGTGAGAGTCAGTGTGTGCGGGACCCGTTCCCCAGTGAGAGTCATTGTATGTGGGACCCGTAGCCCAGTGAGAGTCAACGTGTGTGGGACCAGTACCCCAGTGAGAGTCAGTGTGTGCGGAACCCGAACCCCAGTGAGAGTCAGTGTGTGTGGGACCCGTGCCCCAGTGAGAGTCAGTGTGTGCGGGACCCGTTCCCCAGTGAGAGTCAGTGTATTTGGGACCCATAGCCCAGTGAGAGTCAATGTGTGTGGGACCAGTACCCCAGTGAGAGGCAGTGTGTGGAAACTTTACCCTGTGGGAATCAGTGTTTGAGGGTCCTGTACCCCAGTGAGAGCCAGTGAGGGTGGAACCTTTTTCCAAGTGAGAGTCAGTGTGTGTGGGACCAGTACTCCATTGAGAGTCAGTGAGTGTGGAACCTTTACCCAGTGGGAATCAGTGTTTGAGGGTCCTGTACCCCAGTGAGAGTCAGTGTGTGTGGGACCCGTACCCCAGTGAGAGTCAGTGTGTACGGGACCC
The DNA here is from genome assembly GCA_026770705.1 of Isurus oxyrinchus. Classification (NCBI taxonomy): domain Eukaryota; kingdom Metazoa; phylum Chordata; class Chondrichthyes; order Lamniformes; family Lamnidae; genus Isurus; species Isurus oxyrinchus. Next base: position 48,670 of record JANJGN010001188.1, on the reverse strand, counting down.
GTTCCCCAGTGAGTGTCAGTGTGTGTGGGACCCGTAGCCCAGTGAGAGTCAATGTGTTTGGGACCAGTACCCCAGTGAGAGTTAGTGTTTGTGGAACCTTTTTCCAAGAGAGAGTCAGTGTGTGCGGGACCCCTTCCCCAGTGAGAGTCAGTTTTTATGTGACCTATACCCCATTGAGAGTCAGTGTGTGTGGAACCCGTACCCCAGTGAGAGCCAGTGTGTGTGGAACTATTTTCCAAGTGAGAGTCAGTGTGTGTGGGACCCGTACCCCAGTGAGAGTCAGTGTGTGTGGGACCCGTGCCCCAGTGAGAGTCAATGTGTTTGGGACCAGTACCCCAGTGAGAGTCAGTGTGTACGTGACCAGTTCCCCAGTGAGTGTCAGTGTGTGTGGGACCCGTAGCCCAGTGAGAGTCAATGTGTTTGGGACCAGTACCCCAGTGAGAGTCAGTGTGTGTGGAACCTTCTTCCCAGTGAGATTCAGTGTGTGTGGGACCCGTACCCCAGTGAGAGTCAGTGTGTGTGGGACCCGTACCCCAGTGAGAGTCAGTGTGTGTGGAACCTTTACCCCTGTGAGAGTCAGTGTGTGTGGATCCCATTGCCCAGTAAGAGTCAGTGTGTATGGAAACTAATCCCAGTGAGATTCAGTGTGTGTGGGACCCGTACCCCAGTGAGAGTCAGTGTGTGTGGATCCCATTGCCCAGTAAGAGTCAGTGTGTATGGAAACTAATCCCAGTGAGTGTCAGCGTGTGTGGGACCCGTACCCCAGTGAGAGTCAGTGTGTGTGGGACCCGTACCCCAGTGAGAGTCAGTGTGTACGGGACCCGTTCCCCAGTGAGTGTCAGTGTGTGTGGGACCCGTAGCCCAGTGAGAGTCAATGTGTTTGGGACCAGTACCCCAGTGAGAGTTAGTGTTTGTGGAACCTTTTTCCAAGAGAGAGTCAGTGTGTGCGGGACCCCTTCCCCAGTGAGTGTCAGTTTTTATGTGACCTATACCCCATTGAGAGTCAGTGTGTGTGGAACATGTACCGCAGTGAGAGTCAGTGTGTGTGTAACCTTTTTCCTAGTGAGAGCCAGTGTGTGTGTAACCTTTTTCCAAGTGAGAGTCAGTGTGTGCGGGACCCGTACCCCACTGAGAGTCAGTGTGTGTGGGACCCGTTCCCCAGTGAGAGTCAGTGTTTGTGGGACCAGTACCCCAGTGAGAGTCAGTGTGTGTGGGACCAGTACCCCAGTGAGAGCCAGTGTGTGTGGGACCAGTACCCCAGTGAGAGCCAGTGTGTGTGGAAACTTTACCCTGTGGGAATCAGTGTTTGAGGGTCCTGTACCCCAGTGAGAGCCAGTGAGGGTGGAACCTTTTTCCAAGTGAGAGTCAGTGTGTGTGGGACCAGTACCCCAGTGAGAGTCAGTGAGTGTGGAACCTTTACCCACTGGGAATCAGTGTTTGAGGATCCTGTACCCCAGTGAGAGTCAGTGTGTGTGGAACCTTTGCCCCAGTGAGAGTCAGTGTTTATGTGACCTGTACCCCAGTGAGATTCAGTGTGTGTGGGACACGTACCCCAGTGAGAGTCAGTGTTTATGTGACCTGTACCCCATTGAGAGACAGTGTGTGTGGGACCCGTACCCCAATGAGAGTCAGTGTTTATGGGACCTGTTACCCATTGAGAGTCAGTGTGTGTGGAACCCGTACCCCAGTGAGAGTCAGTGTTTGTGGGACCAGTACCCCAGTGAGAGTCAGTGTGTGCGGGACCCGTTCCCCAGTGAGAGTCATTGTATGTGGGACCCGTAGCCCAGTGAGAGTCAACGTGTGTGGGACCAGTACCCCAGTGAGAGTCAGTGTGTGCGGAACCCGAACCCCAGTGAGAGTCAGTGTGTGTGGGACCCGTGCCCCAGTGAGAGTCAGTGTGTGCGGGACCCGTTCCCCAGTGAGAGTCAGTGTATGTGGGACCCATAGCCCAGTGAGAGTCAATGTGTGTGGGACCAGTACCCCAGTGAGAGGCAGTGTGTGGAAACTTTACCCTGTGGGAATCAGTGTTTGAGGGTCCTGTACCCCAGTGAGAGCCAGTGAGGGTGGAACCTTTTTCCAAGTGAGAGTCAGTGTGTGTGGGACCAGTACTCCATTGAGAGTCAGTGAGTGTGGAACCTTTACCCAGTGGGAATCAGTATTTGAGGGTCCTGTACCCCAGTGAGAGTCAGTGTGTGTGGGACCCGTACCCCAGTGAGAGTCAGTGTGTACGGGACCCGTTCCCCAGTGAGTGTCAGTGTGTGTGGGACCCGTAGCCCAGTGAGAGTCAATGTGTTTGGGACCAGTACCCCAGTGAGAGTTAGTGTTTGTGGAACCTTTTTCCAAGAGAGAGTCAGTGTGTGCGGGACCCCTTCCCCAGTGAGAGTCAGTTTTTATGTGACCTATACCCCATTGAGAGTCAGTGTGTGTGGAACCCGTACCCCAGTGAGAGCCAGTGTGTGTGGAACTATTTTCCAAGTGAGAGTCAGTGTGTGTGGGACCCGTACCCCAGTGAGAGTCAGTGTGTGTGGGACCCGTGCCCCAGTGAGAGTCAATGTGTTTGGGACCAGTACCCCAGTGAGAGTCAGTGTGTACGTGACCAGTTCCCCAGTGAGTGTCAGTGTGTGTGGGACCCGTAGCCCAGTGAGAGTCAATGTGTTTGGGACCAGTACCCCAGTGAGAGTCAGTGTGTGTGGAACCTTCTTCCCAGTGAGATTCAGTGTGTGTGGGACCCGTACCCCAGTGAGAGTCAGTGTGTGTGGGACCCGTACCCCAGTGAGAGTCAGTGTGTGTGGAACCTTTACCCCAGTGAGAGTCAGTGTGTGTGGATCCCATTGCCCAGTAAGAGTCAGTGTGTATGGAAACTAATCCCAGTGAGATTCAGTGTGTGTGGGACCCGTACCCCAGTGAGAGTCAGAGTGTGTGGATCCCATTGCCCAGTAAGAGTCAGTGTGTATGGAAACTAATCCCAGTGAGTGTCAGCGTGTGTGGGACCCGTACCCCAGTGAGAGTCAGTGTGTGTGGGACCCGTACCCCAGTGAGAGTCAGTGTGTACGGGACCCGTTCCCCAGTGAGTGTCAGTGTGTGTGGGACCCGTAGCCCAGTGAGAGTCAATGTGTTTGGGACCAGTACCCCAGTGAGAGTTAGTGTTTGTGGAACCTTTTTCCAAGAGAGAGTCAGTGTGTGCGGGACCCCTTCCCCAGTGAGTGTCAGTTTTTATGTGACCTATACCCCATTGAGAGTCAGTGTGTGTGGAACATGTACCGCAGTGAGAGTCAGTGTGTGTGTAACCTTTTTCCTAGTGAGAGCCAGTGTGTGTGTAACCTTTTTCCAAGTGAGAGTCAGTGTGTGCGGGACCCGTACCCCACTGAGAGTCAGTGTGTGTGGGACCCGTTCCCCAGTGAGAGTCAGTGTTTGTGGGACCAGTACCCCAGTGAGAGCCAGTGTGTGTGGGACCAGTACCCCAGTGAGAGCCAGTGTGTGTGGAAACTTTACCCTGTGGGAATCAGTGTTTGAGGGTCCTGTACCCCAGTGAGAGCCAGTGAGGGTGGAACCTTTTTCCAAGTGAGAGTCAGTGTGTGTGGGACCAGTACCCCAGTGAGAGTCAGTGAGTGTGGAACCTTTACCCACTGGGAATCAGTGTTTGAGGATCCTGTACCCCAGTGAGAGTCAGTGTGTGTGGAACCTTTGCCCCAGTGAGAGTCAGTGTTTATGTGACCTGTACCCCAGTGAGATTCAGTGTGTGTGGGACACGTACCCCAGTGAGAGTCAGTGTTTATGTGACCTGTACCCCATTGAGAGACAGTGTGTGTGGGACCCGTACCCCAATGAGAGTCAGTGTTTATGGGACCTGTTACCCATTGAGAGTCAGTGTGTGTGGAACCCGTACCCCAGTGAGAGTCAGTGTTTGTGGGACCAGTACCCCAGTGAGAGTCAGTGTGTGCGGGACCCGTTCCCCAGTGAGAGTCATTGTATGTGGGACCCGTAGCCCAGTGAGAGTCAACGTGTGTGGGACCAGTACCCCAGTGAGAGTCAGTGTGTGCGGAACCCGAACCCCAGTGAGAGTCAGTGTGTGTGGGACCCGTGCCCCAGTGAGAGTCAGTGTGTGCGGGACCCGTTCCCCAGTGAGAGTCAGTGTATGTGGGACCCATAGCCCAGTGAGAGTCAATGTGTGTGGGACCAGTACCCCAGTGAGAGGCAGTGTGTGGAAACTTTACCCTGTGGGAATCAGTGTTTGAGGGTCCTGTACCCCAGTGAGAGCCAGTGAGGGTGGAACCTTTTTCCAAGTGAGAGTCAGTGTGTGTGGGACCAGTACTCCATTGAGAGTCAGTGAGTGTGGAACCTTTACCCAGTGGGAATCAGTGTTTGAGGGTCCTGTACCCCAGTGAGAGTCAGTGTGTGTGGGACCCGTACCCCAGTGAGAGTCAGTGTGTACGGGACCCGTTCCCCAGTGAGTGTCAGTGTGTGTGGGACCCGTAGCCCAGTGAGAGTCAATGTGTTTGGGACCAGTACCCCAGTGAGAGTTAGTGTTTGTGGAACCTTTTTCCAAGAGAGAGTCAGTGTGTGCGGGACCCCTTCCCCAGTGAGAGTCAGTTTTTATGTGACCTATACCCCATTGAGAGTCAGTGTGTGTGGAACCCGTACCCCAGTGAGAGCCAGTGTGTGTGGAACTATTTTCCAAGTGAGAGTCAGTGTGTGTGGGACCCGTACCCCAGTGAGAGTCAGTGTGTGTGGGACCCGTGCCCCAGTGAGAGTCAATGTGTTTGGGACCAGTACCCCAGTGAGAGTCAGTGTGTACGTGACCAGTTCCCCAGTGAGTGTCAGTGTGTGTGGGACCCGTAGCCCAGTGAGAGTCAATGTGTTTGGGACCAGTACCCCAGTGAGAGTCAGTGTGTGTGGAACCTTCTTCCCAGTGAGATTCAGTGTGTGTGGGACCCGTACCCCAGTGAGAGTCAGTGTGTGTGGGACCCGTACCCCAGTGAGAGTCAGTGTGTGTGGAACCTTTACCCCTGTGAGAGTCAGTGTGTGTGGATCCCATTGCCCAGTAAGAGTCAGTGTGTATGGAAACTAATCCCAGTGAGATTCAGTGTGTGTGGGACCCGTACCCCAGTGAGAGTCAGTGTGTGTGGATCCCATTGCCCAGTAAGAGTCAGTGTGTATGGAAACTAATCCCAGTGAGTGTCAGCGTGTGTGGGACCCGTACCCCAGTGAGAGTCAGTGTGTGTGGGACCCGTACCCCAGTGAGAGTCAGTGTGTACGGGACCCGTTCCCCAGTGAGTGTCAGTGTGTGTGGGACCCGTAGCCCAGTGAGAGTCAATGTGTTTGGGACCAGTACCCCAGTGAGAGTTAGTGTTTGTGGAACCTTTTTCCAAGAGAGAGTCAGTGTGTGCGGGACCCCTTCCCCAGTGAGTGTCAGTTTTTATGTGACCTATACCCCATTGAGAGTCAGTGTGTGTGGAACATGTACCGCAGTGAGAGTCAGTGTGTGTGTAACCTTTTTCCTAGTGAGAGCCAGTGTGTGTGTAACCTTTTTCCAAGTGAGAGTCAGTGTGTGCGGGACCCGTACCCCACTGAGAGTCAGTGTGTGTGGGACCCGTTCCCCAGTGAGAGTCAGTGTTTGTGGGACCAGTACCCCAGTGAGAGTCAGTGTGTGTGGGACCAGTACCCCAGTGAGAGCCAGTGTGTGTGGGACCAGTACCCCAGTGAGAGCCAGTGTGTGTGGAAACTTTACCCTGTGGGAATCAGTGTTTGAGGGTCCTGTACCCCAGTGAGAGCCAGTGAGGGTGGAACCTTTTTCCAAGTGAGAGTCAGTGTGTGTGGGACCAGTACCCCAGTGAGAGTCAGTGAGTGTGGAACCTTTACCCACTGGGAATCAGTGTTTGAGGATCCTGTACCCCAGTGAGAGTCAGTGTGTGTGGAACCTTTGCCCCAGTGAGAGTCAGTGTTTATGTGACCTGTACCCCAGTGAGATTCAGTGTGTGTGGGACACGTACCCCAGTGAGAGTCAGTGTTTATGTGACCTGTACCCCATTGAGAGACAGTGTGTGTGGGACCCGTACCCCAATGAGAGTCAGTGTTTATGGGACCTGTTACCCATTGAGAGTCAGTGTGTGTGGAACCCGTACCCCAGTGAGAGTCAGTGTTTGTGGGACCAGTACCCCAGTGAGAGTCAGTGTGTGCGGGACCCGTTCCCCAGTGAGAGTCATTGTATGTGGGACCCGTAGCCCAGTGAGAGTCAACGTGTGTGGGACCAGTACCCCAGTGAGAGTCAGTGTGTGCGGAACCCGAACCCCAGTGAGAGTCAGTGTGTGTGGGACCCGTGCCCCAGTGAGAGTCAGTGTGTGCGGGACCCGTTCCCCAGTGAGAGTCAGTGTATGTGGGACCCATAGCCCAGTGAGAGTCAATGTGTGTGGGACCAGTACCCCAGTGAGAGGCAGTGTGTGGAAACTTTACCCTGTGGGAATCAGTGTTTGAGGGTCCTGTACCCCAGTGAGAGCCAGTGAGGGTGGAACCTTTTTCCAAGTGAGAGTCAGTGTGTGTGGGACCAGTACTCCATTGAGAGTCAGTGAGTGTGGAACCTTTACCCAGTGGGAATCAGTGTTTGAGGGTCCTGTACCCCAGTGAGAGTCAGTGTGTGTGGGACCCGTACCCCAGTGAGAGTCAGTGTGTACGGGACCCGTTCCCCAGTGAGTGTCAGTGTGTGTGGGACCCGTAGCCCAGTGAGAGTCAATGTGTTTGGGACCAGTACCCCAGTGAGAGTTAGTGTTTGTGGAACCTTTTTCCAAGAGAGAGTCAGTGTGTGCGGGACCCCTTCCCCAGTGAGAGTCAGTTTTTATGTGACCTATACCCCATTGAGAGTCAGTGTGTGTGGAACCCGTACCCCAGTGAGAGCCAGTGTGTGTGGAACTATTTTCCAAGTGAGAGTCAGTGTGTGTGGGACCCGTACCCCAGTGAGAGTCAGTGTGTGTGGGACCCGTGCCCCAGTGAGAGTCAATGTGTTTGGGACCAGTACCCCAGTGAGAGTCAGTGTGTACGTGACCAGTTCCCCAGTGAGTGTCAGTGTGTGTGGGACCCGTAGCCCAGTGAGAGTCAATGTGTTTGGGACCAGTACCCCAGTGAGAGTCAGTGTGTGTGGAACCTTCTTCCCAGTGAGATTCAGTGTGTGTGGGACCCGTACCCCAGTGAGAGTCAGTGTGTGTGGGACCCGTACCCCAGTGAGAGTCAGTGTGTGTGGAACCTTTACCCCTGTGAGAGTCAGTGTGTGTGGATCCCATTGCCCAGTAAGAGTCAGTGTGTATGGAAACTAATCCCAGTGAGATTCAGTGTGTGTGGGACCCGTACCCCAGTGAGAGTCAGTGTGTGTGGATCCCATTGCCCAGTAAGAGTCAGTGTGTATGGAAACTAATCCCAGTGAGTGTCAGCGTGTGTGGGACCCGTACCCCAGTGAGAGTCAGTGTGTGTGGGACCCGTACCCCAGTGAGAGTCAGTGTGTACGGGACCCGTTCCCCAGTGAGTGTCAGTGTGTGTGGGACCCGTAGCCCAGTGAGAGTCAATGTGTTTGGGACCAGTACCCCAGTGAGAGTTAGTGTTTGTGGAACCTTTTTCCAAGAGAGAGTCAGTGTGTGCGGGACCCCTTCCCCAGTGAGTGTCAGTTTTTATGTGACCTATACCCCATTGAGAGTCAGTGTGTGTGGAACATGTACCGCAGTGAGAGTCAGTGTGTGTGTAACCTTTTTCCTAGTGAGAGCCAGTGTGTGTGTAACCTTTTTCCAAGTGAGAGTCAGTGTGTGCGGGACCCGTACCCCACTGAGAGTCAGTGTGTGTGGGACCCGTTCCCCAGTGAGAGTCAGTGTTTGTGGGACCAGTACCCCAGTGAGAGTCAGTGTGTGTGGGACCAGTACCCCAGTGAGAGCCAGTGTGTGTGGGACCAGTACCCCAGTGAGAGCCAGTGTGTGTGGAAACTTTACCCTGTGGGAATCAGTGTTTGAGGGTCCTGTACCCCAGTGAGAGCCAGTGAGGGTGGAACCTTTTTCCAAGTGAGAGTCAGTGTGTGTGGGACCAGTACCCCAGTGAGAGTCAGTGAGTGTGGAACCTTTACCCACTGGGAATCAGTGTTTGAGGATCCTGTACCCCAGTGAGAGTCAGTGTGTGTGGAACCTTTGCCCCAGTGAGAGTCAGTGTTTATGTGACCTGTACCCCAGTGAGATTCAGTGTGTGTGGGACACGTACCCCAGTGAGAGTCAGTGTTTATGTGACCTGTACCCCATTGAGAGACAGTGTGTATGGGACCCGTACCCCAATGAGAGTCAGTGTTTATGGGACCTGTTACCCATTGAGAGTCAGTGTGTGTGGAACCCGTACCCCAGTGAGAGTCAGTGTTTGTGGGACCAGTACCCCAGTGAGAGTCAGTGTGTGCGGGACCCGTTCCCCAGTGAGAGTCATTGTATGTGGGACCCGTAGCCCAGTGAGAGTCAACGTGTGTGGGACCAGTACCCCAGTGAGAGTCAGTGTGTGCGGAACCCGAACCCCAGTGAGAGTCAGTGTGTGTGGGACCCGTGCCCCAGTGAGAGTCAGTGTGTGCGGGACCCGTTCCCCAGTGAGAGTCAGTGTATGTGGGACCCATAGCCCAGTGAGAGTCAATGTGTGTGGGACCAGTACCCCAGTGAGAGGCAGTGTGTGGAAACTTTACCCTGTGGGAATCAGTGTTTGAGGGTCCTGTACCCCAGTGAGAGCCAGTGAGGGTGGAACCTTTTTCCAAGTGAGAGTCAGTGTGTGTGGGACCAGTACTCCATTGAGAGTCAGTGAGTGTGGAACCTTTACCCAGTGGGAATCAGTGTTTGAGGGTCCTGTACCCCAGTGAGAGTCAGTGTGTGTGGGACCCGTACCCCAGTGAGAGTCAGTGTGTACGGGACCCGTTCCCCAGTGAGTGTCAGTGTGTGTGGGACCCGTAGCCCAGTGAGAGTCAATGTGTTTGGGACCAGTACCCCAGTGAGAGTTAGTGTTTGTGGAACCTTTTTCCAAGAGAGAGTCAGTGTGTGCGGGACCCCTTCCCCAGTGAGAGTCAGTTTTTATGTGACCTATACCCCATTGAGAGTCAGTGTGTGTGGAACCCGTACCCCAGTGAGAGCCAGTGTGTGTGGAACTATTTTCCAAGTGAGAGTCAGTGTGTGTGGGACCCGTACCCCAGTGAGAGTCAGTGTGTGTGGGACCCGTGCCCCAGTGAGAGTCAATGTGTTTGGGACCAGTACCCCAGTGAGAGTCAGTGTGTACGTGACCAGTTCCCCAGTGAGTGTCAGTGTGTGTGGGACCCGTAGCCCAGTGAGAGTCAATGTGTTTGGGACCAGTACCCCAGTGAGAGTCAGTGTGTGTGGAACCTTCTTCCCAGTGAGATTCAGTGTGTGTGGGACCCGTACCCCAGTGAGAGTCAGTGTGTGTGGGACCCGTACCCCAGTGAGAGTCAGTGTGTGTGGAACCTTTACCCCTGTGAGAGTCAGTGTGTGTGGATCCCATTGCCCAGTAAGAGTCAGTGTGTATGGAAACTAATCCCAGTGAGATTCAGTGTGTGTGGGACCCGTACCCCAGTGAGAGTCAGTGTGTGTGGATCCCATTGCCCAGTAAGAGTCAGTGTGTATGGAAACTAATCCCAGTGAGTGTCAGCGTGTGTGGGACCCGTACCCCAGTGAGAGTCAGTGTGTGTGGGACCCGTACCCCAGTGAGAGTCAGTGTGTACGGGACCCGTTCCCCAGTGAGTGTCAGTGTGTGTGGGACCCGTAGCCCAGTGAGAGTCAATGTGTTTGGGACCAGTACCCCAGTGAGAGTTAGTGTTTGTGGAACCTTTTTCCAAGAGAGAGTCAGTGTGTGCGGGACCCCTTCCCCAGTGAGTGTCAGTTTTTATGTGACCTATACCCCATTGAGAGTCAGTGTGTGTGGAACATGTACCGCAGTGAGAGTCAGTGTGTGTGTAACCTTTTTCCTAGTGAGAGCCAGTGTGTGTGTAACCTTTTTCCAAGTGAGAGTCAGTGTGTGCGGGACCCGTACCCCACTGAGAGTCAGTGTGTGTGGGACCCGTTCCCCAGTGAGAGTCAGTGTTTGTGGGACCAGTACCCCAGTGAGAGTCAGTGTGTGTGGGACCAGTACCCCAGTGAGAGCCAGTGTGTGTGGGACCAGTACCCCAGTGAGAGCCAGTGTGTGTGGAAACTTTACCCTGTGGGAATCAGTGTTTGAGGGTCCTGTACCCCAGTGAGAGCCAGTGAGGGTGGAACCTTTTTCCAAGTGAGAGTCAGTGTGTGTGGGACCAGTACCCCAGTGAGAGTCAGTGAGTGTGGAACCTTTACCCACTGGGAATCAGTGTTTGAGGATCCTGTACCCCAGTGAGAGTCAGTGTGTGTGGAACCTTTGCCCCAGTGAGAGTCAGTGTTTATGTGACCTGTACCCCAGTGAGATTCAGTGTGTGTGGGACACGTACCCCAGTGAGAGTCAGTGTTTATGTGACCTGTACCCCATTGAGAGACAGTGTGTGTGGGACCCGTACCCCAATGAGAGTCAGTGTTTATGGGACCTCTTACCCATTGAGAGTCAGTGTGTGTGGAACCCGTACCCCAGTGAGAGTTTGTGTGTGTGGGACCCATAACCCAGTGAGAGTCAGTGTGTGTGTGGGACCAGTATGCCTGTGAGAGTCAGTGTGTGTGGAACCCGTACCCCAGTGAGATTCAGTGTGATTGGGACCCGTACCCCAGTGAGTCTCAATGTGTGTGGGACGCGTGCCCCAGTGAGAGTCAGTGTGTATGGAAACTAATCCCAGTGAGAGTCAGTGTGTGTGGGACCCGTACCCCAGTGAGAGTCAGTGTGTGTGGGACCCGTACCCAAGTGAGAGTTAGGGTGTGTGGGACCCGTTCCCCAATGAGAGTCAGTGTGTGTGGAACCTTTGTCCCAGTGAGAGTCAGTGTGTGTGGGACCCGTATCCCAGTGTGAGTCAGTGTTTGTGGAAACCATACCCTAGTGATAGTCAGTGTGTGTGGGACCCGTATCCCAGTGTGAGTCAGAGTTTGTGAGACCTGTATCCCATTAAGAGTCATTGTGTGTGGACCCGTACCCCAGTGAGAGTCAGTGTGTGTGGGACCAGTACCCCAGTGAGAGGCAGTGTGTGGAAACTTTACCCTGTGGGAATCAGTGTTTGAGGGTCCTGTACCCCAGTGAGAGCCAGTGAGGGTGGAACCTTTTTCCAAGTGAGAGTCAGTGTGTGTGGGACCAGTACTCCATTGAGAGTCAGTGAGTGTGGAACCTTTACCCAGTGGGAATCAGTGTTTGAGGGTCCTGTACCCCAGTGAGAGTCAGTGTGTGTGGGACCCGTACCCCAGTGAGAGTCAGTGTGTACGGGACCCGTTCCCCAGTGAGTGTCAGTGTGTGTGGGACCCGTAGCCCAGTGAGAGTCAATGTGTTTGGGACCAGTACCCCAGTGAGAGTTAGTGTTTGTGGAACCTTTTTCCAAGAGAGAGTCAGTGTGTGCGGGACCCCTTCCCCAGTGAGAGTCAGTTTTTATGTGACCTATACCCCATTGAGAGTCAGTGTGTGTGGAACCCGTACCCCAGTGAGAGCCAGTGTGTGTGGAACTATTTTCCAAGTGAGAGTCAGTGTGTGTGGGACCCGTACCCCAGTGAGAGTCAGTGTGTGTGGGACCCGTGCCCCAGTGAGAGTCAATGTGTTTGGGACCAGTACCCCAGTGAGAGTCAGTGTGTACGTGACCAGTTCCCCAGTGAGTGTCAGTGTGTGTGGGACCCGTAGCCCAGTGAGAGTCAATGTGTTTGGGACCAGTACCCCAGTGAGAGTCAGTGTGTGTGGAACCTTCTTCCCAGTGAGATTCAGTGTGTGTGGGACCCGTACCCCAGTGAGAGTCAGTGTGTGTGGGACCCGTACCCCAGTGAGAGTCAGTGTGTGTGGAACCTTTACCCCTGTGAGAGTCAGTGTGTGTGGATCCCATTGCCCAGTAAGAGTCAGTGTGTATGGAAACTAATCCCAGTGAGATTCAGTGTGTGTGGGACCCGTACCCCAGTGAGAGTCAGTGTGTGTGGATCCCATTGCCCAGTAAGAGTCAGTGTGTATGGAAACTAATCCCAGTGAGTGTCAGCGTGTGTGGGACCCGTACCCCAGTGAGAGTCAGTGTGTGTGGGACCCGTACCCCAGTGAGAGTCAGTGTGTACGGGACCCGTTCCCCAGTGAGTGTCAGTGTGTGTGGGACCCGTAGCCCAGTGAGAGTCAATGTGTTTGGGACCAGTACCCCAGTGAGAGTTAGTGTTTGTGGAACCTTTTTCCAAGAGAGAGTCAGTGTGTGCGGGACCCCTTCCCCAGTGAGTGTCAGTTTTTATGTGACCTATACCCCATTGAGAGTCAGTGTGTGTGGAACATGTACCGCAGTGAGAGTCAGTGTGTGTGTAACCTTTTTCCTAGTGAGAGCCAGTGTGTGTGTAACCTTTTTCCAAGTGAGAGTCAGTGTGTGCGGGACCCGTACCCCACTGAGAGTCAGTGTGTGTGGGACCCGTTCCCCAGTGAGAGTCAGTGTTTGTGGGACCAGTACCCCAGTGAGAGTCAGTGTGTGTGGGACCAGTACCCCAGTGAGAGCCAGTGTGTGTGGGACCAGTACCCCAGTGAGAGCCAGTGTGTGTGGAAACTTTACCCTGTGGGAATCAGTGTTTGAGGGTCCTGTACCCCAGTGAGAGCCAGTGAGGGTGGAACCTTTTTCCAAGTGAGAGTCAGTGTGTGTGGGACCAGTACCCCAGTGAGAGTCAGTGAGTGTGGAACCTTTACCCACTGGGAATCAGTGTTTGAGGATCCTGTACCCCAGTGAGAGTCAGTGTGTGTGGAACCTTTGCCCCAGTGAGAGTCAGTGTTTATGTGACCTGTACCCCAGTGAGATTCAGTGTGTGTGGGACACGTACCCCAGTGAGAGTCAGTGTTTATGTGACCTGTACCCCATTGAGAGACAGTGTGTGTGGGACCCGTACCCCAATGAGAGTCAGTGTTTATGGGACCTGTTACCCATTGAGAGTCAGTGTGTGTGGAACCCGTACCCCAGTGAGAGTCAGTGTTTGTGGGACCAGTACCCCAGTGAGAGTCAGTGTGTGCGGGACCCGTTCCCCAGTGAGAGTCATTGTATGTGGGACCCGTAGCCCAGTGAGAGTCAACGTGTGTGGGACCAGTACCCCAGTGAGAGTCAGTGTGTGCGGAACCCGAACCCCAATGAGAGTCAGTGTTTATGGGACCTGTTACCCATTGAGAGTCAGTGTGTGTGGAACCCGTACCCCAGTGAGAGTTTGTGTGTGTGGGACCCATAACCCAGTGAGAGTCAGTGTGTGTGTGGGACCAGTATGCCTGTGAGAGTCAGTGTGTGTGGAACCCGTACCCCAGTGAGATTCAGTGTGATTGGGACCCGTACCCCAGTGAGTCTCAATGTGTGTGGGACCCGTGCCCCAGTGAGAGTCAGTGTGTATGGAAACTAATCCCAGTGAGAGTCAGTGTGTGTGGGACCCGTACCCCAGTGAGAGTCAGTGTGTGTGGGACCCGTACCCAAGTGAGAGTTAGGGTGTGTGGGACCCGTTCCCCAATGAGGGTCAGTGTGTGTGGAACCTTTGTCCCAGTGAGAGTCAGTGTGTGTGGGACCCGTATCCCAGTGTGAGTCAGTGTTTGTGGAAACCATACCCTAGTGATAGTCAGTGTGTGTGGGACCCGTATCCCAGTGTGAGTCAGAGTTTGTGAGACCTGTATCCCATTAAGAGTCATTGTGTGTGGACCCGTACCCCAGTGAGAGTCAGTGTGTGTGGGACCCGTAACCCAGTGAGAGTCAGTGTGTGTGGAACCCATACCCTAGTGATAGTCAGTGTGTGTGGGACCGTACCCCAGTGAGAGTCAGTGCGTGTGAGACCCGTACCCGAGTGAGATTCAGTGTGTGTGAGATCTGTATCCAGTGAAAATCAATGTATGTGGGAGCCATACCCCAGTGAGAGTCCATGTGTGTGTGGGACCCGTACCCCAGTGAGATTCAGTGTGTGTGACCGGTACCCCAGTGAGAGTCAGTGTGTGTGGGACCCGAACCCCAGTGAGAGTTAGTGTGCGTGGGACCCGAACCCCAGTGAGAGTCAGTGTTTGTGGGTCAAGTACCCCAGTGAGAGTCAGTGGGTGTGGGACCCGTTCCTCAGTGAGAGTCAGTGGATGTGGGACCCATAGCCCAATGAGAGTCAGTGGGTGTGCGACCCGTACCCCAGTGAGAGTCAGTGTGTGTGGGACCCGTACCCCAGTGAGAGTCAGTGTGTGAGTGGATCCTGTACCCCATTGAGAGTCAGGGTGTCTGGGACCCGTACCCCAGTGAGAGTCAGTGTGTGATTGGCACCCGTAACTCTGTGAGAGTCAGTGTGTGTGTGGGACCCGTACCGCAGTGAGAGTCATTGAGTGTGGAACCTTTTTCCCAGTGAGAGTCAGTGTGAATGGGACCCGTTCCCCAGTGAGAGTCAGTGTGTGTGGAACTGTACCCCAGTGAGAGTCAGTGTGTGTGGGACCAGTTCCCCTGTGAGAGTTCGTGTTAGTGGAACGTTTTTCCCAGTGAGAGCCAGTGTGTGTGGAACCTTTTTCCCAGTGAGAGCCAGTGTGTGTGGGACCCGTATCCCAGTGAGAGTCAGTGTGTGTGGGACCCGTACCCCAGTGAGAGTCAGTGTGTGCGGGACCCCTTCCCCAGTGAGAGTCAGTGTGTGCGGGACCCGAACCCCAGTGAGAGTCAGTGTTTATGTGACCTACACCCCATTGAGAGTCAGTGTGTGTGGAATACGTACCCCAGTGAGAGTCAGTGTGTGTGTGGGACCCGTACCCCAGTGAGAGTCAGGGTGTGTGTGGGACCCATACCCCAGTGAGTGTCAGAGTGTGTGTGGGACCCGCACCCCAGTGAGAGTCAGTGTGTGTGGGACCCGTATACCAGTGAGAGTCAGCGTGTGTGGGACCCGTACCCCAGTGAGAGTCAATGTGTACGGGACCCGTTCCGCAGTGAGAGTCAGTGTGTGTGGGACACGTACCACAGTGAGAGACAGTGTGTGTGGGACCCGTACCCCAGTGAGAGTCAGTGTTTGTGGAACCTTTTTCCCATTGAGAGTCAGTGTGTGTGGGACCAGTACCCCAGTGAGAGTCAGTGTGTGTGGGACCCGTACCCCAGTGAGAGTCAGTGTGTGTGGGACCCGTACCCCAGTGAGAGTCAGTGTGTGTGGGACCCGTACCCCAGTGTGACACCGTGTGTGTGTGGATCCTTTGCCCCAGTGAGTATCAGTGTGAGCGGGACCCGTACCCCAGAAGGAGTCAGTGTGTGTGGAACCTTTACGAAAGTGAGTGTCAGTGTTTGAGGGACCTTTGTCCCTGTGAGAGTCAGTGTGTGTGGAACCCGTATCCCAGTGAGAGTCAGTGTGTGTGGGACCCGTATACCAGTGAGAGTCAGTGTGTGTGGGACCCTTTCCCCAGTGAGAGTCAATGTGTGTGGAACCTTTTACCCCAGTGGGAGTCAGTGCGTGTGAGATCTGTATCCAAGTGAAAATCAATGTATGTGGGACCCATACCCCAGTGAGAGTCAGTGTGTGTGGGACCCGTACCCCAGTGAGAGACAGTGTGTGCGGAACATTTGCCCCTGTGAGAGTCAGTGTGTGTGGGACCGTACCCCAGTGAGAGTCAGTGTGTGTGGGACCCGTACCCCAGTGAGAGACAGTGTGTGCGGAACATTGGCCCCTGTGAGAGTCAGTGTGTGTGGGACCGTACCCCAGTGAGATTCAGTGCGTGTGAGACCCGTACCCGAGTGAGATTCAGTGTGTGTGAGTTCTGTATCCAGTGAAAATCAATGTATGTGGGAGCCATACCCCAGTGAGAGTCAATGTGTGTGTGGGACCCGTACCCGAGTGAGATTCAGTGTGTGGGACCGGTACCCCAGTGAGAGTCAGTGTGTGTGGGACCCGTACCCCAGTGAGAGTCATTGTGTGTGGAAACTTTTTCCCAGTGAGAGTCAGTGTGTGCGGGACGCGTTCCCCAGTGAGAGTCAGTGTATGTGGGACCCGTACATAAGTGAGAGTCAATGTGTTTGGGACCAGTACCCCAGTGAGAGTTAGTGTTTGTGGAACCTTTTTCCAAGAGAGAGTCAGTGTGTGCGGGACCCCTTCCCCAGTGAGTGTCAGTTTTTATGTGACCTATACCCCATTGAGAGTCAGTGTGTGTGGAACATGTACCGCAGTGAGAGTCAGTGTGTGTGTAACCTTTTTCCTAGTGAGAGCCAGTGTGTGTGTAACCTTTTTCCAAGTGAGAGTCAGTGTGTGCGGGACCCGTACCCCACTGAGAGTCAGTGTGTGTGGGACCCGTTCCCCAGTGAGAGTCAGTGTTTGTGGGACCAGTACCCCAGTGAGAGTCAGTGTGTGTGGGACCAGTACCCCAGTGAGAGCCAGTGTGTGTGGGACCAGTACCCCAGTGAGAGCCAGTGTGTGTGGAAACTTTACCCTGTGGGAATCAGTGTTTGAGGGTCCTGTACCCCAGTGAGAGCCAGTGAGGGTGGAACCTTTTTCCAAGTGAGAGTCAGTGTGTGTGGGACCAGTACCCCAGTGAGAGTCAGTGAGTGTGGAACCTTTACCCACTGGGAATCAGTGTTTGAGGATCCTGTACCCCAGTGAGAGTCAGTGTGTGTGGAACCTTTGCCCCAGTGAGAGTCAGTGTTTATGTGACCTGTACCCCAGTGAGATTCAGTGTGTGTGGGACACGTACCCCAGTGAGAGTCAGTGTTTATGTGACCTGTACCCCATTGAGAGACAGTGTGTGTGGGACCCGTACCCCAATGAGAGTCAGTGTTTATGGGACCTGTTACCCATTGAGAGTCAGTGTGTGTGGAACCCGTACCCCAGTGAGAGTTTGTGTGTGTGGGACCCATAACCCAGTGAGAGTCAGTGTGTGTGTGGGACCAGTATGCCTGTGAGAGTCAGTGTGTGTGGAACCCGTAGCCCAGTGAGATTCAGTGTGATTGGGACCCGTACCCCAGTGAGTCTCAATGTGTGTGGGACGCGTGCCCCAGTGAGAGTCAGTGTGTATGGAAACTAATCCCAGTGAGAGTCAGTGTGTGTGGGACCCGTACCCCAGTGAGAGTCAGTGTGTGTGGGACCCGTACCCAAGTGAGAGTTAGGGTGTGTGGGACCCGTTCCCCAATGAGAGTCAGTGTGTGTGGAACCTTTGTCCCAGTGAGAGTCAGTGTGTGTGGGACCCGTATCCCAGTGTGAGTCAGTGTTTGTGGAAACCATACCCTAGTGATAGTCAGTGTGTGTGGGACCCGTATCCCAGTGTGAGTCAGAGTTTGTGAGACCTGTATCCCATTAAGAGTCATTGTGTGTGGACCCGTACCCCAGTGAGAGTCAGTGTGTGTGGGACCAGTACCCCAGTGAGAGTCAGTGTGTGTGGGACCAGTACCCCAGTGAGATTCAGTGTGTGTGGGACCCGTAACCCAGTGAGAGTCAGTGTGTGTGGAACCCATACCCTAGTGATAGTCAGTGTGTGTTGGACCCGTACCGCAGTGAGAGACAGTGTCTTACGGACCCGTACCCCAGGGAGAGTCAGTGTGTGTGGAACCCACACCCTAGTGATAGTCAGTGTGTGGGACCCGTACCCCAGTGAGAGACAGTGTCTGTTGGACCTGTACCCCAGTGAGAGTCAGTGTGTGTGGAACCTGTACCCCAGAAAGAGTCAGTGTTTGTGGGACCCGTACCCCAGTGAGAGTCAGTGTGTGTGGAATCCATACCCTAGTGATAGTCAGTGTGTGTTGGACCCGTACCCCAGTGATACTCAGTGTGTGTGGTACCTGTTCCCCACTGAGGTTCAGTGTGTGTGGGACCCTTACCCCAGTGGGAGTCAGTGTTTGTGGGACTTGTATTCCAACGAGAGTCAGTGTGTGTGGGACCCGTACTCCAGTGAGAGTCAGTGTGTGTGACCCATACCCCAGTGAGAGTCAGTGTGTGTGGGACCCGTACCCCAGTGAGAGTCTGTATGTGTGGGACCCGTACCCCAGTGAGAGTCAATGTGTGTGTGGCACCCGTACCCCAGTGAGAGTCCGTGTGTGGAACCCGTACCCCAGTGAGAGTCAGTGTGTGTGGGACCCGTACCCCAGTGAGAGTCAATGTGTGTGTGGGACCCGTACCCCAGTGAGAGTCAGTGTGTGTGGGACCCTTACCCCAGTGAGAGTCAATGTGTGTGTGGGACCCATACCCCAATGAGAGTCAGTGTGTTTGGGACCCCTACACCAGTGAGAGTCAGTGTGTTTGCGACCCCTACTCCAGTGAAAGTCAGTGTGTGTGTGGGACCCGTACCCCTGTGAGAGTCAGTGTCTGTGGGACCTGTACACCAGTGAGACTCAATGTGTGTGTGGGACCCGTACCCCAGTGAGAGTCAGTGCGTGTGGGACCCCTACCCCAGTGAGATTCAGTGTGTGTGGACTCGTACCCCAGTGAGAGTCAGTGTGTGTGGGAACCGTACCCCAATGAGATTCAGTGTGTTTGGGACCCCTACCCCAGTGAGAGTCAGTGTGTTTGGGACCCCTACACCAGTGAGAGTCAGTGTGTGTGGGACCCATATCCCAGTGAGAGTCAGTGTGTGTGAGACCTGTACCCCAGTGAGAATCAGTGTGTGTGAAATCTGTATCCAAGTGAAAATCAATGTACATTGTCCTGTTCCCCAGTGAGGGTCATTGTGTGTGGAACCCGTACACCCGTGAGTGTCAATGTGTGTGGGACCAGTACCCCAGTGAGATTTAGTGTTCGTGGAACCTTTTCCCAGTGAGAGTCAGTGTGGGTGGAACCTATTTCCGAGTGAGAGTCAGTGTGTGGGGACCCGTACCCCAGTGAGAGTCAGGGTGTGTGGAACCTTTACCAAGTGGGACTCACTGTTTGTGGGTCCTGTACCCCAATGAGAGTCAGTGTGTGTGCAAAATTGCCCCATTGAGAGTCAGTGTGTGTGGGACCCGAACCCCAGTTAGAGTCAGTGTGTGTGGGACCCGTACCCCAGTGAGAGTCAGTGTTTATGGGACCTGTTACCCATTGAGAGTCAGTGTGTGTGGAACCCGTACCCCAGTGAGAGTCCGTGTATGTGGGACCCATACCCCATTGAGAGTCAGAGTGTGTGGGACCCGTACCAAAGTGAGAGTCAGTGTTTATGGGACCTGTACCCCATTGAGAGTCAGTGTGTGTGGGACCCGTACCCCAGTGAGTGTCAGTGTGTGTGTGGGACCCGAAACCCAGTGAGAGTCTGTGTGTGTCGGACCCATAACCCAGTGCGAGTCAGTGTGTGTGTGGGACCAGTATGCCTGTGAGAGTCAGTGTGTGTGGAACCCATACCCATGTGAGAGTCAGTGTGAGTGGGACCCGTACCCCAGTGAGAGTCAATGTGTGTGGGACCCGTGCCCCAGTGAGAGTCAATGTGTGTGGAACCCGTGCCCCAGTGAGAGTCAGTGTGTGTGGCACCCGTACCCCAGTGAGAGTCAGTGTGTGGAACACGTACCCCAGTGAGAGTCAGTGTGTGTGGGACCCGTACCCCAGTGAGAGTCAATGTGTGTGTGGGACCCGTACCCCTGTGAGAGTCAGTGTGTGTGAGACCCGTACCCCAGTGAGAGTCAATGTGTGTGTGGGACCCGTACCCCAGTGAGAGTCAGTGTGTGTGGACCCGTACCCCAGTGAGAGTCAGTGTGTGTGGGAACCGTACCCCAATGAGAGTCAGTGTGTTTGGGACCCCTACCCCAGTGAGAGTCAGTGTGTGTGGGACCAGTACCCCAGTGAGAGTCAGTGTGTGTGGGACCCCTACCCCAGTGAGAGTCAATGTGTGTGTGGGACCCCTACTCCAGTGAGAGTCAGCGTGTGTGGGACCCGTACCCCAGTGAGAGTCAGTGTGTGTGGAACCCATACCACAGTGAGAGTCAGTGTGTGTGAGACCTGTACCCCAGTGAGAATCAGTGTGTGTGAAATCTGTATCCAAGTGAAAATCAATGTACATTGTCCTGTTCCCCAGTGAGGGTCATTGTGTGTGGAACCCGTACCCCAGTGAGTGTCAGAGTGTGTGTGGGACCCGTATACCAGTGAGAGTCAGCGTGTGTGGGACCCGTACCCCAGTGAGAGTCAGTGTGTGTGGGACCCGTACCCCAGTGAGAGTCAATGTGTATGGGACCCGTTCCCCAGTGAGAGTCAGTGTGTGTGGGACACGTACCAAAGTGAGAGACAATGTGTGTTGGACCAGTACCCCAGTGAGATTTAGTGTTTGTGGAAAGTTTTTCCCAGTGAGAGTCAGTGTGTGTGGGAACCGTACCCCAATGAGAGTCAGTGTGTTTGGGACCCCTACCCCAGTGAGAGTCAGTGTGTGTGGGACCAGTACCCCAGTGAGAGTCAGTGTGTGTGGGACCCCTACCCAAGTGAGAGTCAATGTGTGTTTGGGACCCCTACTCCAGTGAGAGTCAGCGTGTGTGGGACCCGTACCCCAGTGAGAGTCAGTGTGTGTGGGACCCATACCACAGTGAGAGTCAGTGTGTGTGAGACCTGTACCCCAGTGAGAATCAGTGTGTGTGAAATCTGTATCCAAGTGAAAATCAATGTACATTGTCCTGTTCCCCAGTGAGGGTCATTGTGTGTGGAACCCGTACCCCAGTGAGTGTCAGAGTGTGTGTGGGACCCGTATACCAGTGAGAGTCAGCGTGTGTGGGACCCGTACCCCAGTGAGAGTCAGTGTGTGTGGGACACGTACCAAAGTGAGAGACAATGTGTGTTGGACCAGTACCCCAGTGAGATTTAGTGTTTGTGGAAAGTTTTTCCCAGTGAGAGTCAGTGTGTGTGGGACCCGTACCCCAGTGAGAGTCAGTGTGTGCGGGACCCCTTCCCCAGTGAGAGTCAGTGTGTGCGGGACCCGAACCCCAGTGAGAGTCAGTGTTTGTGGGACCAGTACCCCAGTGAGAGTCAGTGTGTGCGGGAACCGTTCCCCAGTGAGAGTCAGTGTATGTGGGACCCGTAGCCCAGTGAGAGTCAATGTGTGTTGGACCAGTACCCCAGTGAGAGTCAGTGTGTGCGGGACCCGAACCCCAGTGAGAGTCAGTGTGTGTGGGACCCGTACCCCAGTGAGAGTCAGTGTGTGCGGGACCCGTTCCCCAGTGAGAGTCAGTGTATGTGGGACCCGTAGCCCAGTGAGAGTCAATGTGTGTGGGACCAGTACCCCAGTGAGAGCCAGTGTGTGTGGAAACTTTACCCTGTGGGAATCAGTGTTTGAGGGTCCTGTACCCCAGTGAGAGCCAGTGAGGGTGGAACCTTTTTCCAAGTGAGAGTCAGTGTGTGTGGGACCAGTACTCCATTGAGAGTCAGTGAGTGTGGAACCTTTACCCAGTGGGAATCAGTGTTTGAGGGTCCTGTACCCCAGTGAGAGTCAGAGTGTGTGGGACCCGTAGCCCAGTGAGAGTCAGTGTGTACAGGACCCGTTCCCCAGTGAGTGTCAGTGTGTGTGGGACCCGTAGCCCAGTGAGAGTCAATGTGTTTGGGACCAGTACCCCAGTGAGAGTTGGTGTTTGTGGAACCTTTTTCCCAGTGAGAGCCAGTGTGGGTGGAACCTTTTTCCAAGAGAGAGTCAGTGTGTGCGGGACCCCTTCCCCAGTGAGAGTCAGTTTTTATGTGACCTATACCCCATTGAGAGTCAGTGTGTGTGGAACACGTACCCCAGTGAGAGCCAGCGTGGGTGGAACCTTTTTCCAAGTGAGAGTCGGTGTGTGTGGGACCCGTACCCCAGTGAGAGTCAGTGTGTGTGTGGGACCCGTTTACCAGTGAGAGTCAGCGTGTGTGCGACCCGTACCCCAGTGAGAGTCAGTGTGTGTGGGACCCGTACCCCAGTGAGATTCAATGTGTACGGGACCCATTCCCCAGTGAGAGTCAGTGTGTGTGGGACACGTACCACAGTGAGAGACAATGTGTGTGGGACCAGTACCCCAGTGAGATTTACTGTTTGTGGAACATTTTTCCCAGTGAGAGTCAGTGTGTGTGGGACCCGTACCCCAGTGAGAGTCAGTGTATGTGGAACCTATACCCAGTGGGAGTCAGTGTTTATGGGACCTGTACCCCAGTGAGAGTCAGTGTGTGTGGAACCTTTGCCACAGTGAGAGTCATTGTGTGTGAGACAAGTATCCCAGTGAGATTGAATGTATGTGCGACCTGTACCCCAGTGAGTCTCAATGTATGTGGGACCCTTGCCCCAGTGAGAGTCAGTGTGTGTGGGACCAGTACACCAGTGAGAGTCAGTGTTTGTGGAACCCGTACCCCAGTGAGATTCAGTTTTTGTGGGACCCTTTCCCCAGTGAGAGTCAATGTGTGTGGAACCTTTTACCCCAGTGGGAGTCAGTGCGTGTGAGATCTGTATCCAAGTGAAAATCAATGTATGTGGGACCCGTACCCCAGTGAGAGTCAGTGTGTGTGGGACCCTTGCCCCAGTGAGAGTCAGTGTGTGTGGGACCAGTACCCCAGTGAGATTTACTGTTTGTGGAACATTTTTCCCAGTGAGAGTCAGTGTGTGTGGGACCCGTACCCCAGTGAGAGTCAGTGTATGTGGAACCTATACCCAGTGGGAGTCAGTGTTTATGGGACCTGTACCTCAGTGAGAGTCAGTGTGTGTGAGACAAGTATCCCAGTGAGATTGAATGTATGTGCGACCTGTACCACAGTGAGTCTCAATGTATGTGGGACCCTTGCCCCAGTGAGAGTCAGTGTGTGTGGGACCAGTACACCAGTGAGAGTCAGTGTTTGTGGAACCCGTACCCCAGTGAGATTCAGTTTTTGTGGGACCCTTTCCCCAGTGAGAGTCAATGTGTGTGGAACCTTTTACCCCAGTGGGAGTCAGTGCGTGTGAGATCTGTATCCAAGTGAAAATCAATGTATGTGGGACCCGTACCCCAGTGAGAGTCAGTGTGTGTGGGACCCGTACCCCAGTGAGAGACAGTGTGTGCGGAACATTTGCCCCTGTGAGAGTCAGTGTGTGTGGGACCGTACCCCAGTGAGAGTCAGTGTGTGTGGGAGCCGTACCCCAGTGAGAGACAGTGTGTGCGGAACATTTGCCCCTGTGGGAGTCAGTGTGTGTGGGACCGTACCCCAGTGAGATTCAGTGCGTGTGAGACCCGTACCCGAGTGAGATTCAGTGTGTGTGCGATCTGTATCCAGTGAAAATCAATGTATGTGGGAGCCATACCCCAGTGAGAGTCAATGTGTGTGTGGGACCCGTACCCCAGTGAGATTCAGTGTGTGGGACCGGTACCCCAGTGAGAGTCAGTGCGTGTGGGACCCCTACCCCAGTGAGATTCAGTGTGTGTGGACTCGTACCCCAGTGAGAGTCAGTGTGTGTGGGAACCGTACCCCAATGAGATTCAGTGTGTTTGGGACCCCTACCCCAGTGAGAGTCAGTGTGTTTGGGACCCCTACACCAGTGAGAGTCAGTGTGTGTGGGACCCATATCCCAGTGAGAGTCAGTGTGTGTGAGACCTGTACCCCAGTGAGAATCAGTGTGTGTGAAATCTGTATCCAAGTGAAAATCAATGTACATTGTCCTGTTCCCCAGTGAGGGTCATTGTGTGTGGAACCCGTACACCCGTGAGTGTCAATGTGTGTGGGACCAGTACCCCAGTGAGATTTAGTGTTCGTGGAACCTTTTCCCAGTGAGAGTCAGTGTGGGTGGAACCTATTTCCGAGTGAGAGTCAGTGTGTGGGGACCCGTACCCCAGTGAGAGTCAGGGTGTGTGGAACCTTTACCAAGTGGGACTCACTGTTTGTGGGTCCTGTACCCCAATGAGAGTCAGTGTGTGTGCAAAATTGCCCCATTGAGAGTCAGTGTGTGTGGGACCCGAACCCCAGTTAGAGTCAGTGTGTGTGGGACCCGTACCCCAGTGAGAGTCAGTGTTTATGGGACCTGTTACCCATTGAGAGTCAGTGTGTGTGGAACCCGTACCCCAGTGAGAGTCCGTGTATGTGGGACCCATACCCCATTGAGAGTCAGAGTGTGTGGGACCCGTACCAAAGTGAGAGTCAGTGTTTATGGGACCTGTACCCCATTGAGAGTCAGTGTGTGTGGGACCCGTACCCCAGTGAGTGTCAGTGTGTGTGTGGGACCCGAAACCCAGTGAGAGTCTGTGTGTGTCGGACCCATAACCCAGTGCGAGTCAGTGTGTGTGTGGGACCAGTATGCCTGTGAGAGTCAGTGTGTGTGGAACCCATACCCATGTGAGAGTCAGTGTGAGTGGGACCCGTACCCCAGTGAGAGTCAATGTGTGTGGGACCCGTGCCCCAGTGAGAGTCAATGTGTGTGGAACCCGTGCCCCAGTGAGAGTCAGTGTGTGTGGCACCCGTACCCCAGTGAGAGTCAGTGTGTGGAACACGTACCCCAGTGAGAGTCAGTGTGTGTGGGACCCGTACCCCAGTGAGAGTCAATGTGTGTGTGGGACCCGTACCCCTGTGAGAGTCAGTGTGTGTGAGACCCGTACCCCAGTGAGAGTCAATGTGTGTGTGGGACCCGTACCCCAGTGAGAGTCAGTGTGTGTGGACCCGTACCCCAGTGAGAGTCAGTGTGTGTGGGAACCGTACCCCAATGAGAGTCAGTGTGTTTGGGACCCCTACCCCAGTGAGAGTCAGTGTGTGTGGGACCAGTACCCCAGTGAGAGTCAGTGTGTGTGGGACCCCTACCCCAGTGAGAGTCAATGTGTGTGTGGGACCCCTACTCCAGTGAGAGTCAGCGTGTGTGGGACCCGTACCCCAGTGAGAGTCAGTGTGTGTGGAACCCATACCACAGTGAGAGTCAGTGTGTGTGAGACCTGTACCCCAGTGAGAATCAGTGTGTGTGAAATCTGTATCCAAGTGAAAATCAATGTACATTGTCCTGTTCCCCAGTGAGGGTCATTGTGTGTGGAACCCGTACCCCAGTGAGTGTCAGAGTGTGTGTGGGACCCGTATACCAGTGAGAGTCAGCGTGTGTGGGACCCGTACCCCAGTGAGAGTCAGTGTGTGTGGGACCCGTACCCCAGTGAGAGTCAATGTGTATGGGACCCGTTCCCCAGTGAGAGTCAGTGTGTGTGGGACACGTACCAAAGTGAGAGACAATGTGTGTTGGACCAGTACCCCAGTGAGATTTAGTGTTTGTGGAAAGTTTTTCCCAGTGAGAGTCAGTGTGTGTGGGAACCGTACCCCAATGAGAGTCAGTGTGTTTGGGACCCCTACCCCAGTGAGAGTCAGTGTGTGTGGGACCAGTACCCCAGTGAGAGTCAGTGTGTGTGGGACCCCTACCCAAGTGAGAGTCAATGTGTGTTTGGGACCCCTACTCCAGTGAGAGTCAGCGTGTGTGGGACCCGTACCCCAGTGAGAGTCAGTGTGTGTGGGACCCATACCACAGTGAGAGTCAGTGTGTGTGAGACCTGTACCCCAGTGAGAATCAGTGTGTGTGAAATCTGTATCCAAGTGAAAATCAATGTACATTGTCCTGTTCCCCAGTGAGGGTCATTGTGTGTGGAACCCGTACCCCAGTGAGTGTCAGAGTGTGTGTGGGACCCGTATACCAGTGAGAGTCAGCGTGTGTGGGACCCGTACCCCAGTGAGAGTCAGTGTGTGTGGGACACGTACCAAAGTGAGAGACAATGTGTGTTGGACCAGTACCCCAGTGAGATTTAGTGTTTGTGGAAAGTTTTTCCCAGTGAGAGTCAGTGTGTGTGGGACCCGTACCCCAGTGAGAGTCAGTGTGTGCGGGACCCCTTCCCCAGTGAGAGTCAGTGTGTGCGGGACCCGAACCCCAGTGAGAGTCAGTGTTTGTGGGACCAGTACCCCAGTGAGAGTCAGTGTGTGCGGGAACCGTTCCCCAGTGAGAGTCAGTGTATGTGGGACCCGTAGCCCAGTGAGAGTCAATGTGTGTTGGACCAGTACCCCAGTGAGAGTCAGTGTGTGCGGGACCCGAACCCCAGTGAGAGTCAGTGTGTGTGGGACCCGTACCCCAGTGAGAGTCAGTGTGTGCGGGACCCGTTCCCCAGTGAGAGTCAGTGTATGTGGGACCCGTAGCCCAGTGAGAGTCAATGTGTGTGGGACCAGTACCCCAGTGAGAGCCAGTGTGTGTGGAAACTTTACCCTGTGGGAATCAGTGTTTGAGGGTCCTGTACCCCAGTGAGAGCCAGTGAGGGTGGAACCTTTTTCCAAGTGAGAGTCAGTGTGTGTGGGACCAGTACTCCATTGAGAGTCAGTGAGTGTGGAACCTTTACCCAGTGGGAATCAGTGTTTGAGGGTCCTGTACCCCAGTGAGAGTCAGAGTGTGTGGGACCCGTAGCCCAGTGAGAGTCAGTGTGTACAGGACCCGTTCCCCAGTGAGTGTCAGTGTGTGTGGGACCCGTAGCCCAGTGAGAGTCAATGTGTTTGGGACCAGTACCCCAGTGAGAGTTGGTGTTTGTGGAACCTTTTTCCCAGTGAGAGCCAGTGTGGGTGGAACCTTTTTCCAAGAGAGAGTCAGTGTGTGCGGGACCCCTTCCCCAGTGAGAGTCAGTTTTTATGTGACCTATACCCCATTGAGAGTCAGTGTGTGTGGAACACGTACCCCAGTGAGAGCCAGCGTGGGTGGAACCTTTTTCCAAGTGAGAGTCGGTGTGTGTGGGACCCGTACCCCAGTGAGAGTCAGTGTGTGTGTGGGACCCGTTTACCAGTGAGAGTCAGCGTGTGTGCGACCCGTACCCCAGTGAGAGTCAGTGTGTGTGGGACCCGTACCCCAGTGAGATTCAATGTGTACGGGACCCATTCCCCAGTGAGAGTCAGTGTGTGTGGGACACGTACCACAGTGAGAGACAATGTGTGTGGGACCAGTACCCCAGTGAGATTTACTGTTTGTGGAACATTTTTCCCAGTGAGAGTCAGTGTGTGTGGGACCCGTACCCCAGTGAGAGTCAGTGTATGTGGAACCTATACCCAGTGGGAGTCAGTGTTTATGGGACCTGTACCCCAGTGAGAGTCAGTGTGTGTGGAACCTTTGCCACAGTGAGAGTCATTGTGTGTGAGACAAGTATCCCAGTGAGATTGAATGTATGTGCGACCTGTACCCCAGTGAGTCTCAATGTATGTGGGACCCTTGCCCCAGTGAGAGTCAGTGTGTGTGGGACCAGTACACCAGTGAGAGTCAGTGTTTGTGGAACCCGTACCCCAGTGAGATTCAGTTTTTGTGGGACCCTTTCCCCAGTGAGAGTCAATGTGTGTGGAACCTTTTACCCCAGTGGGAGTCAGTGCGTGTGAGATCTGTATCCAAGTGAAAATCAATGTATGTGGGACCCGTACCCCAGTGAGAGTCAGTGTGTGTGGGACCCTTGCCCCAGTGAGAGTCAGTGTGTGTGGGACCAGTACCCCAGTGAGATTTACTGTTTGTGGAACATTTTTCCCAGTGAGAGTCAGTGTGTGTGGGACCCGTACCCCAGTGAGAGTCAGTGTATGTGGAACCTATACCCAGTGGGAGTCAGTGTTTATGGGACCTGTACCTCAGTGAGAGTCAGTGTGTGTGAGACAAGTATCCCAGTGAGATTGAATGTATGTGCGACCTGTACCACAGTGAGTCTCAATGTATGTGGGACCCTTGCCCCAGTGAGAGTCAGTGTGTGTGGGACCAGTACACCAGTGAGAGTCAGTGTTTGTGGAACCCGTACCCCAGTGAGATTCAGTTTTTGTGGGACCCTTTCCCCAGTGAGAGTCAATGTGTGTGGAACCTTTTACCCCAGTGGGAGTCAGTGCGTGTGAGATCTGTATCCAAGTGAAAATCAATGTATGTGGGACCCGTACCCCAGTGAGAGTCAGTGTGTGTGGGACCCGTACCCCAGTGAGAGACAGTGTGTGCGGAACATTTGCCCCTGTGAGAGTCAGTGTGTGTGGGACCGTACCCCAGTGAGAGTCAGTGTGTGTGGGAGCCGTACCCCAGTGAGAGACAGTGTGTGCGGAACATTTGCCCCTGTGGGAGTCAGTGTGTGTGGGACCGTACCCCAGTGAGATTCAGTGCGTGTGAGACCCGTACCCGAGTGAGATTCAGTGTGTGTGAGATCTGTATCCAGTGAAAATCAATGTATGTGGGAGCCATACCCCAGTGAGAGTCAATGTGTGTGTGGGACCCGTACCCCAGTGAGATTCAGTGTGTGGGACCGGTACCCCAGTGAGAGTCAGTGTGTGTGGGACCCGTACCCCAGTGAGAGTCAGTGTGTGTGTGGGACCCGTACCCCAGTGAGAGTCATTGTGTGTGGAAACTTTTTCCCAGTGAGAGTCAGTGTGTGCGGGACGCGTTCCCCAGTGAGAGTCAGTGTATGTGGGACCCGAATCCCAGTGAGAGTCAGTGTTTGTGGGACAAGTACCCCAGTGAGAGTCAGTGGGTGTGTGACCCATTCCTCAGTGAGAGTCAGTGGGTGTGGGACCCGTACACCATTGAGAGTCAATGTGTGTGGGACCAGTACCCCAGTGAGAGTCAATGTGTGTGGGACCAGTACCCCAGTGAGAGGCAGTGTGTGTGGAAACTTTACCCTGTGGGAATCAGTGTTTGAGGGTCCTGTACCCCAGTGAGAGCCAGTGAGGGTGGAACCTTTTTCCAAGTGAGAGTCAGTGTGTGTGGGACCAGTACTCCATTGAGAGTCAGTGAGTGTGGAACCTTTACCCAGTGGGAATCAGTGTTTGAGGGTCCTGTACCCCAGTGAGAGTCAGTGTGTGTGGGACCCGTACCCCAGTGAGAGTCAGTGTGTACGGGACCCGTACCCCAGTGAGAGTCAGTGTGTGTGGGACCCGTACCCCAGTGAGAGTCAGTGTGTACGGGACCCGTTCCCCAGTGAGTGTCAGTGTGTGTGGGACCCGTAGCCCAGTGAGAGTCAATGTGTTTGGGACCAGTACCCCAGTGAGAGTTAGTGTTTGTGGAACCTTTTTCCAAGAGAGAGTCAGTGTGTGCGGGACCCCTTCCCCAGTGAGAGTCAGTGTGTGTGTGGGACCTATACCCCAGTGAGTATCAGAGTGTATGTGGGACCCGTTTACCAGTGAGAGTCAGCGTGTGTGCGACCCGTACCCCAGTGAGAGTCAGTGTGTGTGGGACCCGTACCCCAGTGAGATTCAATGTGTACGGGACCCGTTCCCCAGTGAGAGTCAGTGTGTGTGGGACCGTACCACATTGAGAGACAATGTGTGTGGGACCAGTACCCCAGTGAGATTTACTGTTTGTGGAACGTTTTTCCCAGTGAGAGTCAGTGTGTGTGGGACCCGTACCCCAGTGAGAGTCAGTGTATGTGGAACCTATTCCCAGTGGGAGTCAGTGTTTATGGGACCTGTACCCCAGTGAGAGTCAGTGTGTGTTGAACCTTTGCCCCAGTGAGAGTCATTGTGTGTGAGACAAGTATCCCAGTGAGATTGAATGTATGTGCGACCTGTACCCCAGTGAGTCTCAATGTATGTGGGACCCTTGCCCCAGTGAGAGTCAGTGTGTGTGGGACCAGTACACCAGTGAGAGTCAGTGTTTGTGGAACCCGTACCCCAGTGAGATTCAGTTTTTGTGGGACCCTTTCCCCAGTGAGAGTCAATGTGTGTGGAACCTTTTACCCCAGTGGGAGTCAGTGCGTGTGAGATCTGTATCCAAGTGAAAATCAATGTATGTGGGACCCGTACCCCAGTGAGAGTCAGTGTGTGTGGGACCCGTACCCCAGTGAGAGACAGTGTGTGCGGAACATTTGCCCCTGTGAGAGTCAGTGTGTGTGGGACCGTACCCCAGTGAGAGTCAGTGTGTGTGGGAACCGTACCCCAGTGAGAGACAGTGTGTGCGTAACATTTGCCCCTGTGAGAGTCAGTGTGTGTGGGACCGTACCCCAGTGAGATTCAGTGCGTGTGAGACCCGTACCCGAGTGAGAATCAGTGTGTGTGAGATCTGTATCCAGTGAAAATCAATGTATGTGGGAGCCATACCCCAGTGAGAGTCAATGTGTGTGTGGGACCCGTACCCCAGTGAGAGTCTGTATGTGTGGGACCCGTACCCCAGTGAGAGTCAATGTGTGTGTGGCACCCATACCCCAGTGAGAGTCCGTGTGTGGAACCCGTACCCCAGTGAGAGTCAGTGTGTGTGGGACCCGTGCCCCAGTTAGAGTCAATGTGTGTGGAACCCGTGCCCCAGTGAGAGTCAGTGTGTGTGGCACCCGTACCCCAGTGAGAGTCAGTGTGTGGAACACGTACCCCAGTGAGAGTCAGTGTGTGTGGGACCCGTACCCCAGTGAGAGTCAATGTGTGTGTGGGACCCATACCCCTGTGAGAGTCAGTGTCTGTGGGACCCGTACACCAGTGAGACTCAATGTGTGTGTGGGACCCTTCCCCCCTTGAGAGTCAGTGTGTGTGAGACCCGTACCCCAGTGAGAGTCAATGTGTGTGTGGGACCCGTACCCCAGTGAGAGTCAGTGTGTGTGGACCCGTACCCCAGTGAGAGTCAGTGTGTGTGGGAACCGTACCCCAATGAGAGTCAGTGTGTTTGGGACCCCTACCCCAGTGAGAGTCAGTGTGTGTGGGACCAGTACCCCAGTGAGAGTCAGTGTGTGTGGGACCCCTACCCCAGTGAGAGTCAATGTGTGTGTGGGACCCCTACTCCAGTGAGAGTCAGCGTTGTGGGACCCGTACCCCAGTGAGAGTCAGTGTGTGTGGGACCCATACCACAGTGAGAGTCAGTGTGTGTGAGACCTGTACCCCAGTGAGAATCAATGTGTGTGAAATCTGTATCCAAGTGAAAATCAATGTACATTGTCCTGTTCCCCAGTGAGGGTCATTGTGTGTGGAACCCGTACCCCAGTGAGTGTCAGAGTGTGTGTGGGACCCGTATACCGGTGAGAGTCAGCGTGTGTGGGACCCGTACCCCAGTGAGAGTCAGTGTGTGTGGGACCCGTACCCCAGTGAGAGTCAATGTGTATGGGACCCGTTCCCCAGTGAGAGTCAGTGTGTGTGGGACACGTACCAAAGTGAGAGACAATGTGTGTTGGACCAGTACCCCAGTGAGATTTAGTGTTTGTGGAAAGTTTTTCCCAGTGAGAGTCAGTGTGTGTGGGACCCGTACCCCAGTGAGAGTCAGTGTGTGCGGGACCCGAACCCCAGTGAGAGTCAGTGTTTGTGGGACCAGTACCCCAGTGAGAGTCAGTGTGTGCGGGACCCGTTCCCCAGTGAGAGTCAGTGTATGTGGGACCCGTAGCCCAGTGAGAGTCAATGTGTGTGGGACCAGTACCCCAGTGAGAGTCAGTGTGTGCGGCACCCGAACCCCAGTGAGAGTCAGTGTGTGTGGGACCCGTGCCCCAGTGAGAGTCAGTGTGTGCGGGACCCGTTCCCCAGTGAGAGTCAGTGTATGTGGGACCCGTAGCCCAGTGAGACTCAATGTGTGTGGGACCAGTACCCCAGTGAGAGGCAGTGTGTGTGGAAACTTTACCCTGTGGGAATCAGTGTTTGAGGGTCCTGTACCCCAGTGAGAGCCAGTGAGGGTGGAACCTTTTTCCAAGTGAGAGTCAGTGTGTGCGGGACCCCTTCCCCAGTGCGAGTCAGTTTTTATGTGACCTATACCCCATTGAGAGTCAGTGTGTGTGGAACACGTACCCCAGTGAGAGCCAGTGTGGGTGGAACCTTTTTCCAAGTGAGAGTCGGTGTGTGTGGGACCCGTACCCCAGTGAGAGTCAGTGTGTGTGTGGGACCCGTTTACCAGTGAGAGTCAGCGTGTGTGCGACCCGTACCCCAGTGAGAGTCAGTGTGTGTGGGACCCGTACCCCAGTGAGATTCAATGTGTACGGGACCCGTTCCCCAGTGAGAGTCAGTGTGTGTGGGACACGTACCACAGTGAGAGACAATGTGTGTGGGACCAGTACCCCAGTGAGATTTACTGTTTGTGGAACATTTTTCCCAGTGAGAGTCAGTGTGTGTGGGACCCGTACCCCAGTGAGAGTCAGTGTATGTGGAACCTATACCCAGTGGGAGTCAGTGTTTATGGGACCTGTACCCCAGTGAGAGTCAGTGTGTGTGGAACCTTTGCCCCAGTGAGAGTCATTGTGTGTGAGACAAGTATCCCAGTGAGATTGAATGTATGTGCGACCTGTACCCCAGTGAGTCTCAATGTATGTGGGACCCTTGCCCCAGTGAGAGTCAGTGTGTGTGGGACCAGTACACCAGTGAGAGTCAGTGTTTGTGGAACCCGTACCCCAGTGAGATTCAGTTTTTGTGGGACCCTTTCCCCAGTGAGAGTCAATGTGTGTGGAACCTTTTACCCCAGTGGGAGTCAGTGCGTGTGAGATCTGTATCCAAGTGAAAATCAATGTATGTGGGACCCGTACCCCAGTGAGAGTCAGTGTGTGTGGGACCCGTACCCCAGTGAGAGACAGTGTGTGCGGAACATTTGCCCCTGTGAGAGTCAGTGTGTGTGGGACCGTACCCCAGTGAGAGTCAGTGTATGTGGGAGCCGTACCCCAGTGAGAGACAGTGTGTGCGGAACATTTGCCCCTGTGAGAGTCAGTGTGTGTGGGACCGTACCCCAGTGAGATTCAGTGCGTGTGAGACCCGTACCCGAGTGAGATTCAGTGTGTGTGAGATCTGTATCCAGTGAAAATCAATGTATGTGGGAGCCATACCCCAGTGAGAGTCAATGTGTGTGTGGGACCCGTACCCCAGTGAGATTCAGTGTGTGGGACCGGTACCCCAGTGAGAGTCAGTGTGTGTGGGACCCGTACCCCAGTGAGAGTCAGTGTGTGTGTGGGACCCGTACCCCAGTGAGAGTCATTGTGTGTGGAAACTTTTTCCCAGTGAGAGTCAGTGTGTGCGGGACGCGTTCCCCAGTGAGAGTCAGTGTATGGGGACCCGTACATAAGTGAGAGTCAATGTGTTTGGGACCAGAACCCCAGTGAGAGTTAGTGTGTGTGGGACCCGAATCCCAGTGAGAGTCAGTGTTTGTGGGACAAGTACCCCAGTGAGAGTCAGTGGGTGTGGGACCCATTCCTCAGTGCGAGTCAGTGGGTGTGGGACCCATACCCCAGTGAGAGTCAGTGGGTTTGGGTCCTGTACCCAAGTGAGAGTCAGAGTGTGCGGGACCCGTTCCCCAGTGAGAGTCAGTGTGTGTGGGACACGTAAACCAGTGAGAGTCAGAGTTCGTGGGCCCCGGACCCCAGTGAGAGTCAGTGTGTGAGTGCGACCTGTACCCCATTGAGAGTCAGTGTGTGTGTGTGGGACCCGTAATGCAGTGAGAGTCATTGAGTTTGGAACCTTTTTCCCAGTGAGAGTCAGTGTGAATGGGAACGTTCCCCAGTGAGAGTCAGTCAATGTGGGACCCGTACCCCAGTGAGAGTCAATGTGTGTGTGGGACCCGTAACCCAGTGAGAGTCAGTGTGTGCAGGACCCGTTCCCAGTGAGAGTCAATGTGTGTGGGACCTGTACCCCAGTGAGAGTCAGTGTGTGTGGGACCAGTTCCCCTGTGAGAGTTAGTGTTAGTGGAACCTTTTTCCCAGTGAGAGAAAGTGTGTGTGGAACCTTTTTCCAAGTGAGAGTCAGGGTGTGTGGGACCCGTACCCAAGTGAGAGTCAGTGTGTGTGGGTCCGGTACCCCAGTGAGAGTCAGTGTGTGTGGGACCGGTACCCCAGTGAGAGTCAGTGTGTGTGGGACCGGTACCCCAGTGAGAGTCAGTGTGTGTGGGACCCGTACCCCAGTGAGAGTCAGTGTGTGTGTGGGACCCGTACCAGTGTGTGTGTGGGACCCGTACCCCAGTGAGAGTCAGTGTGTGTGGGACCCGTACCCCAGTGAGAGTCAGTGTGTGCGGCACCCAAACCCCAGTGAGAGTCAGTGTTTGTGGGACCAGTACCCCAGTGAGAGTCAGTGTGTGTGGGACCAGTACCCCAGTGAGAGTCAGTGTGTGCGGGACCCGTACCCCAGTGAGAGTCAGTGTGTGTGGGACCAGTACCCCAGTGAGAGTCAATGTGTTTGGGACCAGTACCCCAGTGAGAGCCAGTGTGTGTGGAAACTTTACCCTGTGGGAATCAGTGTTTGAGGGTCCTGTACTCCAGTGAGAGCCGGTGAGGGTGGAACCTTTTTCCAAGTGAGAGTCAGTGTGTTTGGGACCAGTACTCCATTGAGAGTCAGTGAGTGTGGAACCTTTACCCAGTGGGAATCAGTGTTTGAGGGTCCTGTACCCCAGTGAGAGTCAGTGTGTGTGGAACCTTTGCCCCAGTGAGAGTCAGTGTTTATGTGACCTGTACCCCATTGAGAGACAGTGTGTGTGGAACCCGTACCCCAATGAGAGTCAGTGTTTATGGGACCTGTTACCCATTGAGAGTCAGTGTGTGTGGGACCCGTACCCCAGGGAGAGTTTGTGTGTGTGGGACCCATAGCCCAGTGAGAGTCAGTTTGTGCGTGGGACCAGTATGCCTGTGAGAGTCAGTGTGTGTGGAACCCGTACCCCAGTGAGAGTCAGTGTGAGTGGGACCAGTAACCCAGTGAGTCTCAATGTGTGTGGGACCCGTGCCCCAGTGAGAGTCAGTGTGTATGGAAACTAATCCCAGTGAGAGTCAGTGTGTCTGGGACCCGTACCCCAGTGAGAGTTAGGGTGTGTGGGACCCGTTCCCCAGTGAGAGTCAGTGTGTGTGGAACCCGTATCCCAGTGTGAGTCAGAGTTTGTGGAAACCATACCCTAGTGATAGTCAGTGTGTGTGGGACCCGTATCCCAGTGTGAGTCAGAGTTTGTGAGACCTGTATCCCAGTGAGAGTCAGTGTGTGTGGGACCCGTACCCCAGTGAGAGTCAGTGTGTGTGGAACCCACACCCTAGTGAGATTCAGTGTGTGTGGGACCCGTAACCCAGTGAGAGTCAGTGTGTGTGGAACCCATACCCTAGTGATAGTCATTGTGTGTTGGACCCGTACCGCAGTGAGAGACAGTGTCTTACGGACCCGTACCCCAGGGAGAGTCAGTGTGTGTGGAACCCACACCCTAGTGATAGTCAGTGTGTGGGACCCGTACCCCAGTGAGAGACAGTGTCTGTTGGACCTGTACCCCAGTGAGAGTCAGTGTGTGTGGAACCTGTACCCCAGAAAGAGTCAGTGTTTGTGGGACCCGTACCCCAGTGAGAGTCAGTGTGTGTGGAATCCATACCCTAGTGATAGTCAGTGTGTGTTGGACCCGTACCCCAGTGATACTCAGTGTGTGTGGTACCTGTTCCCCACTGAGGTTCAGTGTGTGTGGGACCCTTACCCCAGTGGGAGTCAGTGTTTGTGGGACTTGTATTCCAACGAGAGTCAGTGTGTGTGGGACCCGTACTCCAGTGAGAGTCAGTGTGTGTGACCCATACCCCAGTGAGAGTCAGTGTGTGTGGGACCCGTACCCCAGTGAGAGTCTGTATGTGTGGGACCCGTACCCCAGTGAGAGTCAATGTGTGTGTGGCACCCGTACCCCAGTGAGAGTCCGTGTGTGGAACCCGTACCCCAGTGAGAGTCAGTGTGTGTGGGACCCGTACCCCAGTGAGAGTCAATGTGTGTGTGGGACCCGTACCCCAGTGAGAGTCAGTGTGTGTGGGACCCGTACCCCAGTGAGAGTCAATGTGTGTGTGGGACCCATACCCCAGTGAGAGTCAGTGTGTGTGGACCCATACCCCAGTGAGAGTCATTGTGTGTGGGAACCGTACCCCAATGAGAGTCAGTGTGTTTGGGACCCCTACACCAGTGAGAGTCAGTGTGTTTGGGACCCCTACTCCAGTGAAAGTCAGTGTGTGTGTGGGACCCGTACCCCTGTGAGAGTCAGTGTCTGTGGGACCTGTACACCAGTGAGACTCAATGTGTGTGTGGGACCCGTACCCCAGTGAGAGTCAGTGCGTGTGGGACCCGTACCCCAGTGAGATTCAGTGTGTGTGGACTCGTACCCCAGTGAGTGTCAGTGTGTGTGGGAACCGTACCCCAATGAGATTCAGTGTGTTTGGGACCCCTACCCCAGTGAGAGTCAGTGTGTTTGGGACCCCTACTTCAGTGAGAGTCAGTGTGTGTGGGACCCATATCCCAGTGAGAGTCAGTGTGTGTGAGACCTGTACCCCAGTGAGAATCAGTGTGTGTGAAATCTGTATCCAAGTGAAAATCAATGTACATTGTCCTGTTCCCCAGTGAGGGTCATTGTGTGTGGAACCCGTACACCCGTGAGTGTCAATGTGTGTGAGACCAGTACCCCAGTGAGATTTAGTGTTCGTGGAACCTTTTCCCAGTGAGAGTCAGTGTGGGTGGAACCAATTTCCGAGTGAGAGTCAGTGTGTGGGGACCCGTACCCCAGTGAGAGTCAGGGTGTGTGGAACCTTTACCAAGTGGGACTCACTGTTTGTGGGTCCTGTACCCCAATGAGAGTCAGTGTGGGTGGAAAATTGCCCCATTGAGAGTCAGTGTGTGTGGGACCCGTACCACAGTGAGAGACAGTGTGTGTGGGTCCCGAACCCCAGTGAGAGTCAGTGTTTGTGGGACCAGTACCCCAGTGAGAGTCAGTGTTTATGGGACCTGTTACCCATTGAGAGTCAGTGTGTGTGGAAACCGTACCCCAGTGAGAGTCCGTGTATTTGGGACCCATACCCCATTGAGAGTCAGAGTGTATGGGACCCGTACCAAAGTGAGAGTCAGTGTTTATGGGACCTGTACCCCATTGAGAGTCAGTGTGTTTGGGACCCGTACCCCATGAGAGTCAGTGTGTGTGGAACCCGTACCCCAGTGAGAGTCCGTGTATTTGGGACCCATACCCCATTGAGAGTCAGAGTGTGTGGGACCCGTACCAAAGTGAGAATCAGTGTTTATGGGACCTGTACCCCATTGAGAGTCAGTGTGTTTGGGACCCGTACCCCATGAGAGTCAGTGTATGTGTGGGACCCGTACCCCAGTGAGTGTCAGTGTGTGTGTGGGACCCGAAACCCAGTGAGAGTCTGTGTGTGTCGGACCCATAACCCAGTGCGAGTCAGTGTGTGTGTGGGACCAGTATGCCTGTGAGAGTCAGTGTGTGTGGAACCCATACCCATGTGAGAGTCAGTGTGAGTGGGACCCGTACCCCAGTGAGAGTCAATGTGTGTGGGACCCGTGCCCCAGTGAGAGTCAATGTGTGTGGAACCCGTGCCCCAGTGAGAGTCAGTGTGTGGGACCCGTACCCCAGTGAAAGTCAGTGTGTGTGGGAACCGTACCCCAATGAGAGTCAGTGTGTTTGGGACCCCTACCCCAGTGAGAGTCAGTGTGTGTGGGACCAGTACCCCAGTGAGAGTCAGTGTGTGTGGGACCCCTACCCCAGTGAGAGTCAATGTGTGTGTGGGACCCCTACTCCAGTGAGAGTCAGCGTGTGTGGGACCCGTAACCCAGTGAGAGTCAGTGTGTGTGGGACCCATACCACAGTGAGAGTCAGTGTGTGTGAGACCTGTACCCCAGTGAGAATCAGTGTGTGTGAAATCTGTATCCAAGTGAAAATCAATGTACATTGTCCTGTTCCCCAGTGAGGGTCATTGTGTGTGGAACCCGTACCCCAGTGAGTGTCAGAGTGTGTGTGGGACCCGTATACCAGTGAGAGTCAGCGTGTGTGGGACCCGTACCCCAGTGAGAGTCAGTGTGTGTGGGACCCGTACCCCAGTGAGAGTCAATGTGTATGGGACCCGTTCCCCAGTGAGAGTCAGTGTGTGTGGGACACGTACCAAAGTGAGAGACAATGTGTGTTGGACCAGTACCCCAGTGAGATTTAGTGTTTGTGGAAAGTTTTTCCCAGTGAGAGTCAGAGTGTGCGGGACCCCTTCCCCAGTGAGAGTCAGTGTGTGCGGGACCCGAACCCCAGTGAGAGTCAGTGTTTGTGGGACCAGTACCCCAGTGAGAGTCAGTGTGTGCGGGACCCGTACCCCAGTGAGAGTCAGTGTGTGCGGGACCCGTACCCCAGTGAGAGTCAGTGTGTGCGGGACCCGAACCCCAGTGAGAGTCAGTGTGTGTGGGACCCGTACCCCAGTGAGAGTCAGTGTGTGCGGGACCCGTTCCCCAGTGAG
Source organism: Isurus oxyrinchus (assembly GCA_026770705.1). Taxonomy (NCBI): domain Eukaryota; kingdom Metazoa; phylum Chordata; class Chondrichthyes; order Lamniformes; family Lamnidae; genus Isurus; species Isurus oxyrinchus. The sequence goes on along the minus strand of JANJGN010001188.1, from coordinate 10,632 downwards.
AGTCAGTGTATGTGGGACCCGTAGCCCAGTGAGAGTCAATGTGTGTGGGACCAGTACCCCAGTGAGAGCCAGTGTGTGTGGAAACTTTACCCTGTGGGAATCAGTGTTTGAGGGTCCTGTACCCCAGTGAGAGCCAGTGAGGGTGGAACCTTTTTCCAAGTGAGAGTCAGTTTGTGTGGGACACGTACCCCAGTGAGAGCCAGTGAGGGTGGAACCTTTTTCCAAGTGAGAGTCAGTGTGTGTGGGACCAGTACTCCATTGAGAGTCAGTGAGTGTGGAACCTTTACCCAGTGGGAATCAGTGTTTGAGGGTCCTGTACCCCAGTGAGAGTCAGTGTGTGTGGAACCTTTGCCCCAGTGAGAGTCAGTGTTTATGTGACCTGTACCCCATTGAGTGTCAGTGTGTGTGGGACCCGTATCCCAGTGAGAGTCAGTGTTTATGGGACCTGTTACCCATTGAGAGTCAGTGTGTGTGGAACCCGTACCCCAGTGAGAGTTTGTGTGTGTGGGACCCATAACCCAGTGAGAGTCAGTGTGTGTGTGGGACCAGTATGCCTGTGAGAGTCAGTGTGTGTGGAACCCGTACCCCAGTGAGATTCATTGTGATTGGGACCCGTACCCCAGTGAGTCTCAATGTGTGTGGGACCCGTGCCCCAGTGAGAGTCAGTGTGTGTGGAACCCATTGACCAGTGAGAGTCAGTGTGTATGGAAACTAATCCCAGTGAGAGTCAGTGAGTGTGGGACCCATATACCAGTGAGAGTCAGAGTGTGTGGAACCCGTACCCCAGTGAGTCTCAATGTGTGTGGGACCCGTGCCCCAGTGAGAGTCAGTGTGTGTGGAACCCGTACCCCAGTGAGTCTCAATGTGTGTGGGACCCGTGCCCCAGTGAGAGTCAGTGTGTGTGGAACCCGTACCCCAGTGTGTCTCAATGTGTGTGGGACCCGTGCCCCAGTGAGAGTCAGTGTGTGTGGAACCCATTGGCCAGTGAGAGTCAGTGTGTGTGGGACCCGTATACCAGTGAGAGTCAGCATGTGTGGGACCCGTACCCCAGGTAGAGTTAGGGTGTGTGGGACCTGTTCCCCAGTGAGAGTCAGTGTGTGTGGAAAATTTACCCAGTGAGAGTCATTGTGTGTGGAACCCACACCCTAGTGAGATTCAGTGTGTGTGGGACTTGTAACCCAGTGAGAGTCAGTGTGTGTGGAACCCATACCCTAGTGATAGTCAGTGTGTGTGGGACCCGTACCCCAGTGAGAGACAGTGTCTGTGGGACCTGTACCCCAGTGAGAGTCAGTGTGTGTGGAACCTGTACCCCAGAAAGAGTCAGTGTTTGTGGGACCCGTACCCCAGTGATAATCAGTGTGTGTGGTACCTGTTCCCCACTGAGGTTCAATGTGTGTGGGACCCTTACCCCAGTGGGAGTCAGTGTTTGTGGGACTTGTATTCCAACGAGAGTCAGTGTGTGTGGGACCCGTACTCCAGTGAGAGTCAGTGTGTGTGGGACCCATACCCCTTTGAGAGTCAGTGTGTGTGGGACCCGTACCCCAGTGAGAGTCTGTATGTGTGGGACCCGTACCCCAGTGAGAGTGAATGTGTGTGTCGCACCCGTACCCCAGTGAGAGTCCGCGCGTGGAACCCGTACCCCAGTGAGAGTCAGTGTGTGTGGGACCCGTACCCCAGTGAGAGTCAATGTGTGTGTGGGACCCGTACCCCTGTGAGAGTCAGTGTCTGTGGGACCCGTACACCAGTGAGACTCAATGTGTGTGTGGGACCCGTATCCCAGTGAGATTCAGTGTGTGTGGGACCCGTACCCCAGTGAGAGTCAATGTGTGTGTGGGACCCGTACCCCAGTGAGAGTCAGTGTGTGTGGACCCGTACCCCAGTGAGAGTCAGTGTGTGTGGGAACCGTACCCCAATGAGAGTCAGTGTGTTTGGGACCCCTACCCCAGTGAGAGTCAGTGTGTTTGGGACCCCTACTCCAGTGAGAGTCAGTGTGTGTGTGGGACCCGTGCCCCTGTGAGTGTCAGTGTCTGTGGGACCCGTACACCAGTGAGACTCAATGTGTGTGTGGGACCTGTACCCCAGTGAGAGTCAGTGCGTGTGGGACCCGTACCCCAGTGAGAGTCAGTGTGTGTGGACCCGTACCCCAGTGAGAATCAGCGTGTGTGAAATCTGTATCCAAGTGAAAATTAATGTACATTATCCTGTTCCCTAGTGAGGGTCATTGTGTGTGGAAACCGTACACCCGTGAGTGTCAATGTGTGTGGGACCAGTACCCCAGTCAGATTTAGTGTTCGTGGAACCTTTTTCCCATTGATAGTCAGTGTGTGTGGAACCTTTTTCCGAGTGAGAGTCAGTGTGTGGGGACCCGTACCCCAGTGAGAGTCAGGGTGTGTGGAACCTTTACCCAGTGGGACTCACTGTTTGTGGGTCCTGCACCCCAGTGAGAGTCAGTGTGTGTGGGACCCGTACCCCAGTGAGAGTCAGTGTGTGCGGGACCAGTACCCCAGTGAGAGTCAGTGTATGTGGGACCAGTACCCCAGTGAGAATTAGTGTTTGTGGAACCTTTTTCCAAGTGAGAGTCAGTGTGTGTGGGACCGGTACCCCAGTGAGAGTCAGTGTGTGTGGAAGCTTTACCCAGTCGGAATCAATGTTTGAGGCTCCTGTACCCCAGTGAAAGTCAGTATGTGTGGAACCTTTGCCCCAGTGAGAGTCAGTGTTTATGTGACCTGTACCCCATTGAGAGTCAGTGTGTGTGGGACCCGTACCCCAGTGAGAGTCAGTGTTTATGGGACCTGTTACCCATTGAGAGTCAGTGTGTGTGGGACCCCTACCCCAGTGAGAGTCCGTGTATGTGGGACCCATACCCCATTGAGAGTCAGAGTGTGTGGGACCCGTACCAAAGTGAGAATCAGTGTTTATGGGACCTGTACCCCATTGAGAGTCAGTGTGTTTGGGACCCGTACCCCTTGAGAGTCAGTGTGTGTGTGGGACCCGTACCCCAGTGAGTGTCAGTGTGTGTGTGGGACCCGAAACCCAGTGAGAGTCTGTGTGTGTCGGACCCATAACCCAGTGATAGCCAGTGTGTGTGTGGGACCAGTATGCCTGTGAGAGTCAGTGTGTGTGGAACCCATACCCCAGTGAGAGTCAGTGTGTGTGGGAACCGTACCCCAATGAGAGTCAGTGTGTTTGGGACCCCTACCCCAGTGAGAGTCAGTGTGTGTTGGACCAGTACCCCAGTGAGTGTCAGTGTGTTTGGGACCCCTACCCCAGTGAGAGTCAATGTGTGTGTGGGACCCCTACTCCAGTGAGAGTCAGCGTGTGTGGGACCCGTACCCCAGTGAGAGTCAGTGTGTGTGGGACATGTACCCCAGTGAGAGTCAGTGTGTCTGAGACCTGTACCCCAGTGAGAATCAGTGTGTGTGAAATCTGTATCCAAGTGAAAATCAATGTACATTGTCCTGTTCCCCAGTGAGGGTCATTGTGTGTGGAACCCGTGACCCAGTGAGTGTCAGAGTGTGTGTGGGACCCGTATACCAGTGAAAGTCAGCGTGTGTGGGACCCGTACCCCAGTGAGAGTCAGTGTGTGTGGGACCCGTACCCCAGTGAGAGTCAATGTGTATGGGACCCGTTCCCCAGTGACAGTCAGTGTGTCTGGGACACGTACCACAGTGAGAGACAATGTGTGTGGGACCAGTACCCCAGTGAGATTTAGTGTTTGTGGAATGTTTTTCCCAGTGAGAGTCAGTGTGTGTGGGACCCGTACCCCAGTGAGAGTCAGTGTGTGCGGTACCCCTTCCCCAGTGAGAGTCAGCATGTGTGGGACCCGTACACCAGTGAGAGTTAGGGTGTGTGGGACCCGTTCCCCAGTGAGAGTCAGTGTGTGTGGAACCCGTACCCCAGTGAGAGTCAGTGTGTGTGGGACCCGTACTCCAGTGAGATTCAGTGTGTGTGGAAAATTTACCCAGTGAGAGTCATTGTGTGTGGAACCCACACCCTAGTGAGATTCAGTGTGTGTGGGACCCGTAACCCAGTGAGAGACAGTGTCTGTGGGACCTGTACCCCAGTGAGAGTCAGTGTGTGTGAAACCTGTACCCCAGAAAGAGTCAGTGTTTGTGGGACCCGTACCCCAGTGAGAGTCACTGTGTCTGGAATCCATACCCTAGTGATAGTCAGCGTGTGTTGGACCCGTACCCCAGTGATACTCAGTGTGTGTGGTACCTGTTCCCCACTGAGGTTCAGTGTGTGTGGGACCCTTACCCCAGTGGGAGTCAGTGTTTGTGGGACTTGTATTCCAACGAGAGTCAGTGTGTGAGGGACCCGTACTCCAGTGAGAGTCAGTGTGTGTGGGACCCGTACTCCAGTGAGAGTCAGTGTGTGTGGGACCCATACCCCAGTGAGAGTCAGTGTGTGTGGGACCCGTACCCCAGTGAGAGTCTGTATGTGTGGGACCCGTACCCTAGTGAGAGTCAATGTGTGTGTGGCACCCGTACCCCAGTGAGAGTCCGTGTGTGGGACCCGTACCCCTGTGAGAGTCAGTGTGTGTGGGACCCGTACACCAGTGAGACTCAATGTGTGTGTGGGACCCGTACCCCAGTGAGAGTCTGTGTGTGTGGGACCCGTACCCCAGTGAGAGTCAATGTGTGTGTGGGACCCGTACCAGAGTGAGAGCCAGTGTGTGTGGACCCGTACCCCAGTGAGAGTCAGTGTGTGTGGGAACCGTACCCCAATGAGAGTCAGTGTGTTTGGGACCCCTACCCCAGTGCGAGTCAGTGTGTTTGGGACCCCTACTCCAGTGAGAGTCAGTGTGTGTGTGGGACCTGTACCCCTGTGAGAGTCAGTGCCTGTGGCACCCGTACACCAGTGAGACTCAATGTGTGTGTGGGACCCGTACCCCAGTGAGAGTCAGTGCGTGTGGGACCCGTACCCCAGTGAGAGTAGGTGTGTGTGGACCCGTACCCCAGTGAGAGTCAGTGTGTGTGGGAACCGTACCCCAATGAGATTCAGTGTGTTTGGGACCCCTACTCCAGTGAGAGTCAGTGTGTTTGGGACTCCTACTCCAGTGAGAGTCAGTGTGTGTGGGACCCATACCCCAGTGAGAGTCAGTGTGTGTGAGACCTGTACCCCAGTGAGAATCAGTGTGTGTGAAATCTGTATCCAAGTGAAAATCAATGTACATTGTCCTGTTCCCCAGTGAGGGTCATTGTGTGTGGAACCCGTACACCCGTGAGTGTCAATGTGTGTGGGACCAGTACCCCAGTGAGATTTAGTGTTCGTGGAACCTTATCCCAGTGAGAGTCAGTGTGTGTGGAACCTTTACCCAGTGGGACTCACTGTTTGTGGGTCCTGTACCCCAATGAGAGTCAGTGTGTGTGGAAAATTGCCCCATTGAGAGTCAGTGTGTGTGGGACACGTAAACCAGTGAGAGTCAGAGTTCGTGGGCCCCGGACCCCAGTGAGAGTCAGTGTGTGAGTGCGACCTGTACCCCATTGAGAGTCAGTGTGTGTGTGTGGGACCCGTAATGCAGTGAGAGTCATTGAGTTTGGAACCTTTTTCCCAGTGAGAGTCAGTGTGAATGGGAACGTTCCCCAGTGAGAGTCAGTCAATGTGGGACCCGTACCCCAGTGAGAGTCAATGTGTGTGTGGGACCCGTAACCCAGTGAGAGTCAGTGTGTGCAGGACCCGTTCCCAGTGAGAGTCAATGTGTGTGGGACCTGTACCCCAGTGAGAGTCAGTGTGTGTGGGACCAGTTCCCCTGTGAGAGTTAGTGTTAGTGGAACCTTTTTCCCAGTGAGAGAAAGTGTGTGTGGAACCTTTTTCCAAGTGAGAGTCAGGGTGTGTGGGACCCGTACCCAAGTGAGAGTCAGTGTGTGTGGGTCCGGTACCCCAGTGAGAGTCAGTGTGTGTGGGACCGGTACCCCAGTGAGAGTCAGTGTGTGTGGGACCGGTACCCCCAGTGAGAGTCAGTGTGTGTGGGACCCGTACCCCAGTGAGAGTCAGTGTGTGTGTGGGACCCGTACCAGTGTGTGTGTGGGACCCGTACCCCAGTGAGAGTCAGTGTGTGTGGGACCCGTACCCCAGTGAGAGTCAGTGTGTGCGGCACCCAAACCCCAGTGAGAGTCAGTGTTTGTGGGACCAGTACCCCAGTGAGAGTCAGTGTGTGTGGGACCAGTACCCCAGTGAGAGTCAGTGTGTGCGGGACCCGTACCCCAGTGAGAGTCAGTGTGTGTGGGACCAGTACCCCAGTGAGAGTCAATGTGTTTGGGACCAGTACCCCAGTGAGAGCCAGTGTGTGTGGAAACTTTACCCTGTGGGAATCAGTGTTTGAGGGTCCTGTACTCCAGTGAGAGCCGGTGAGGGTGGAACCTTTTTCCAAGTGAGAGTCAGTGTGTTTGGGACCAGTACTCCATTGAGAGTCAGTGAGTGTGGAACCTTTACCCAGTGGGAATCAGTGTTTGAGGGTCTGTACCCCAGTGAGAGTCAGTGTGTGTGGAACCTTTGCCCCAGTGAGAGTCAGTGTTTATGTGACCTGTACCCCATTGAGAGACAGTGTGTGTGGAACCCGTACCCCAATGAGAGTCAGTGTTTATGGGACCTGTTACCCATTGAGAGTCAGTGTGTGTGGGACCCGTACCCCAGTGAGAGTTTGTGTGTGTGGGACCCATAGCCCAGTGAGAGTCAGTTTGTGCGTGGGACCAGTATGCCTGTGAGAGTCAGTGTGTGTGGAACCCGTACCCCAGTGAGAGTCAGTGTGAGTGGGACCAGTAACCCAGTGAGTCTCAATGTGTGTGGGACCCGTGCCCCAGTGAGAGTCAGTGTGTATGGAAACTAATCCCAGTGAGAGTCAGTGTGTCTGGGACCCGTACCCCAGTGAGAGTTAGGGTGTGTGGGACCCGTTCCCCAGTGAGAGTCAGTGTGTGTGGAACCCGTATCCCAGTGTGAGTCAGAGTTTGTGGAAACCATACCCTAGTGATAGTCAGTGTGTGTGGGACCCGTATCCCAGTGTGAGTCAGAGTTTGTGAGACCTGTATCCCAGTGAGAGTCAGTGTGTGTGGGACCCGTACCCCAGTGAGAGTCAGTGTGTGTGGAACCCACACCCTAGTGAGATTCAGTGTGTGTGGGACCCGTAACCCAGTGAGAGTCAGTGTGTGTGGAACCCATACCCTAGTGATAGTCATTGTGTGTTGGACCCGTACCGCAGTGAGAGACAGTGTCTTACGGACCCGTACCCCAGGGAGAGTCAGTGTGTGTGGAACCCACACCCTAGTGATAGTCAGTGTGTGGGACCCGTACCCCAGTGAGAGACAGTGTCTGTTGGACCTGTACCCCAGTGAGAGTCAGTGTGTGTGGAACCTGTACCCCAGAAAGAGTCAGTGTTTGTGGGACCCGTACCCCAGTGAGAGTCAGTGTGTGTGGAATCCATACCCTAGTGATAGTCAGTGTGTGTTGGACCCGTACCCCAGTGATACTCAGTGTGTGTGGTACCTGTTCCCCACTGAGGTTCAGTGTGTGTGGGACCCTTACCCCAGTGGGAGTCAGTGTTTGTGGGACTTGTATTCCAACGAGAGTCAGTGTGTGTGGGACCCGTACTCCAGTGAGAGTCAGTGTGTGTGACCCATACCCCAGTGAGAGTCAGTGTGTGTGGGACCCGTACCCCAGTGAGAGTCTGTATGTGTGGGACCCGTACCCCAGTGAGAGTCAATGTGTGTGTGGCACCCGTACCCCAGTGAGAGTCCGTGTGTGGAACCCGTACCCCAGTGAGAGTCAGTGTGTGTGGGACCCGTACCCCAGTGAGAGTCAATGTGTGTGTGGGACCCGTACCCCAGTGAGAGTCAGTGTGTGTGGGACCCGTACCCCAGTGAGAGTCAATGTGTGTGTGGGACCCATACCCCAGTGAGAGTCAGTGTGTGTGGACCCATACCCCAGTGAGAGTCATTGTGTGTGGGAACCGTACCCCAATGAGAGTCAGTGTGTTTGGGACCCCTACACCAGTGAGAGTCAGTGTGTTTGGGACCCCTACTCCAGTGAAAGTCAGTGTGTGTGTGGGACCCGTACCCCTGTGAGAGTCAGTGTCTGTGGGACCTGTACACCAGTGAGACTCAATGTGTGTGTGGGACCCGTACCCCAGTGAGAGTCAGTGCGTGTGGGACCCGTACCCCAGTGAGATTCAGTGTGTGTGGACTCGTACCCCAGTGAGTGTCAGTGTGTGTGGGAACCGTACCCCAATGAGATTCAGTGTGTTTGGGACCCCTACCCCAGTGAGAGTCAGTGTGTTTGGGACCCCTACTTCAGTGAGAGTCAGTGTGTGTGGGACCCATATCCCAGTGAGAGTCAGTGTGTGTGAGACCTGTACCCCAGTGAGAATCAGTGTGTGTGAAATCTGTATCCAAGTGAAAATCAATGTACATTGTCCTGTTCCCCAGTGAGGGTCATTGTGTGTGGAACCCGTACACCCGTGAGTGTCAATGTGTGTGAGACCAGTACCCCAGTGAGATTTAGTGTTCGTGGAACCTTTTCCCAGTGAGAGTCAGTGTGGGTGGAACCAATTTCCGAGTGAGAGTCAGTGTGTGGGGACCCGTACCCCAGTGAGAGTCAGGGTGTGTGGAACCTTTACCAAGTGGGACTCACTGTTTGTGGGTCCTGTACCCCAATGAGAGTCAGTGTGGGTGGAAAATTGCCCCATTGAGAGTCAGTGTGTGTGGGACCCGTACCACAGTGAGAGACAGTGTGTGTGGGTCCCGAACCCCAGTGAGAGTCAGTGTTTGTGGGACCAGTACCCCAGTGAGAGTCAGTGTTTATGGGACCTGTTACCCATTGAGAGTCAGTGTGTGTGGAAACCGTACCCCAGTGAGAGTCCGTGTATTTGGGACCCATACCCCATTGAGAGTCAGAGTGTATGGGACCCGTACCAAAGTGAGAGTCAGTGTTTATGGGACCTGTACCCCATTGAGAGTCAGTGTGTTTGGGACCCGTACCCCATGAGAGTCAGTGTGTGTGGAACCCGTACCCCAGTGAGAGTCCGTGTATTTGGGACCCATACCCCATTGAGAGTCAGAGTGTGTGGGGACCCGTACCAAAGTGAGAATCAGTGTTTATGGGACCTGTACCCCATTGAGAGTCAGTGTGTTTGGGACCCGTACCCCATGAGAGTCAGTGTATGTGTGGGACCCGTACCCCAGTGAGTGTCAGTGTGTGTGTGGGACCCGAAACCCAGTGAGAGTCTGTGTGTGTCGGACCCATAACCCAGTGCGAGTCAGTGTGTGTGTGGGACCAGTATGCCTGTGAGAGTCAGTGTGTGTGGAACCCATACCCATGTGAGAGTCAGTGTGAGTGGGACCCGTACCCCAGTGAGAGTCAATGTGTGTGGGACCCGTGCCCCAGTGAGAGTCAATGTGTGTGGAACCCGTGCCCCAGTGAGAGTCAGTGTGTGGGACCCGTACCCCAGTGAAAGTCAGTGTGTGTGGGAACCGTACCCCAATGAGAGTCAGTGTGTTTGGGACCCCTACCCCAGTGAGAGTCAGTGTGTGTGGGACCAGTACCCCAGTGAGAGTCAGTGTGTGTGGGACCCCTACCCCAGTGAGAGTCAATGTGTGTGTGGGACCCCTACTCCAGTGAGAGTCAGCGTGTGTGGGACCCGTAACCCAGTGAGAGTCAGTGTGTGTGGGACCCATACCACAGTGAGAGTCAGTGTGTGTGAGACCTGTACCCCAGTGAGAATCAGTGTGTGTGAAATCTGTATCCAAGTGAAAATCAATGTACATTGTCCTGTTCCCCAGTGAGGGTCATTGTGTGTGGAACCCGTACCCCAGTGAGTGTCAGAGTGTGTGTGGGACCCGTATACCAGTGAGAGTCAGCGTGTGTGGGACCCGTACCCCAGTGAGAGTCAGTGTGTGTGGGACCCGTACCCCAGTGAGAGTCAATGTGTATGGGACCCGTTCCCCAGTGAGAGTCAGTGTGTGTGGGACACGTACCAAAGTGAGAGACAATGTGTGTTGGACCAGTACCCCAGTGAGATTTAGTGTTTGTGGAAAGTTTTTCCCAGTGAGAGTCAGAGTGTGCGGGACCCCTTCCCCAGTGAGAGTCAGTGTGTGCGGGACCCGAACCCCAGTGAGAGTCAGTGTTTGTGGGACCAGTACCCCAGTGAGAGTCAGTGTGTGCGGGACCCGTACCCCAGTGAGAGTCAGTGTGTGCGGGACCCGTACCCCAGTGAGAGTCAGTGTGTGCGGGACCCGAACCCCAGTGAGAGTCAGTGTGTGTGGGGACCCGTACCCCAGTGAGAGTCAGTGTGTGCGGGACCCGTTCCCCAGTGAGAGTCAGTGTATGTGGGACCCGTAGCCCAGTGAGAGTCAATGTGTGTGGGACCAGTACCCCAGTGAGAGCCAGTGTGTGTGGAAACTTTACCCTGTGGGAATCAGTGTTTGAGGGTCCTGTACCCCAGTGAGAGCCAGTGAGGGTGGAACCTTTTTCCAAGTGAGAGTCAGTTTGTGTGGGACACGTACCCCAGTGAGAGCCAGTGAGGGTGGAACCTTTTTCCAAGTGAGAGTCAGTGTGTGTGGGACCAGTACTCCATTGAGAGTCAGTGAGTGTGGAACCTTTACCCAGTGGGAATCAGTGTTTGAGGGTCCTGTACCCCAG